>PVJA010001097.1:28602-137266 GCA_004027025.1 Myocastor coypus | reverse complement strand
AGGAGGAGGAGGAGGAGGAGGAGGAGGAGAAGATAGAGACAGAGGCAGAAAGTTTACATCAAGGAAGGAAAAAAATGGGGAAGTGAGAGCAGAGTGCCTCTTTATCAAATGTCTCATTACATGGAAACATCAGCAATAGTAAGAGATGTTTCTTCTGTACATCAGATTATGATGGCTTGCAAGCGTTTTTCATCATTTGTCATGTTTAATGTCACATTCACCCTATGAGAAAAGTAGTATTTTTATTATGCACATTACATAACCAAATTTGAAAAGAGTAAATTATCTGTGAGAAGTCACACACAGTTGTTCTCCCTATTATTGAAGTAGTCTCTCTCCATGATATAATAATAGTAATAATATTAATAAATTCAATACATCCTAAAAAGGAGCAAAATTAAAATCACTATAGGAGAAAATAAAGTACAGTACTCCCACTTTACAAAATCAAATCAGTACTGCGTAAATAAGCAGAGTGTAAAATGAAGATCACAGAAATGTATATGGAGAAAGAAAAAGGACAGATGTTGGCACAGAGAGCAAGTAGCCAGCCTACAAGTAATGTGTTTCCAGGAAAGCAGAGAAAATGAAGCTGAAATAAACAAGCAAAAAGTAACAGTGAACAATCTTCTGTGGTGTGAGAAATAGAGTTTCCACATAAAAAAGCTCTTTAACGTTTAGAAATAAAAAATCCAATAGCATTTATTGAGCACCTAGTGCATATTACCTAGTAATCCCTTGATTAAAAAGGCATTAAAGTAATTGTTTTCCTCCAAAGGCTAAAGGCTATTGGGCGAAAAATGTGAAGAAGATAGCTGCATAAAGATAGAAAGTTCAGTGATAATTACAACAGTGTGGTTATAGCAATGTGTGAGATATGGTTGGTCATCAGTGCCAGTGATGGGCCCATTGGATGCAGCAGACTTCCAAGAAAATATAAAATGTAAAATATGTCCAAGCACTCACTGTGGGATGCTGGACATAGTATGTTTTCAAGATAGCAGGACAATATGGAGCATTAATAATAATGGATAGATATAGTGTCGTCTTTCTAGACCAAAGAACTCCAATATAGGAACCAAAGAAACCCATAGATCAAAAGGGTCAGAAGTGTGAGGTAAGAGGTCTTTGTAGGATGTGCTTTGGGGTGCAAACTTTATCGAGAGTTGACAAGACATCACAGAAGGATTTAATAGAGGACCAAAAATCGTTATGTTACATAAAACGCTCTAGCTATTCTTAAGAGTATACACTGGTCTTAGAACTGTGAGAATTGGTTGAAGTTACAGGGGAAAATTTGATGGAGATGGGACATATGCAGGAAGCCAAATAGGATGAAGTTACTGGTTAGTCTAAAATATTGATGGGAAAGGGGTGATCAGGGATAGCTTCTGCATTTTAGCTTGGTGTTGGTGTTGTAAGGACAGAGAGGATGAGTCGAAAAATGAACTATGTCACACTCAGCTCATAATCCCCATAAGCAAGAGATAGACTGTTTAGTTCTTGATTTTAATAATTAAATACAGGCTCATAAAAAATTAAGATGTGTTATGTATATGCACTAACTCTTCATGATGAATGCAATCGTTATGTACTGCAAAAAATTATATATAGTTTCAACGTGGTTTTTGAAATATATAAAATTAGCAACTATGGAAATTACAAGTTCATCTGCATCCTGAGCTCCCATAGAAAGTTCCTTAAAAAAAAAAAAAAAATAGTCCACAAGGTAAAAGGCATAGCTGAGGAATCAAGAGACAAGTGGCAAAAGCGAAACAGATAAATATATGCTGAAACACAATGACTAAGTGGAGTGTAGGTAGAGTTTTGGGGGAAATATAGACAATTTTAGGAAAAAAAAGAATTTAAACAAATAAGCAGACAACACATCCTGTCACATCAGAGGAACAGAGAGGATGGACTTCCTGGAGAGCGTGGTAGCACTCAGGTTGTGCCTGATACACATGTCTTTATTCTCCGAGTTATAGGATGTTATAGAACAGGTTCTGTTCTGTCCTGAGTCCTCACTGATATTGAAGGGCTAGGGCCAAAATACTGGCTATCCATGTAGCCCTTCTTTTCTCTCATTTTTGGTCTGTAAACTTGTATTCGTAAGCCTCCGGAAGAAAAACTTACTGAAGTACTCATGCTGAGGTAGAAGCTGGAGGCAGCCTGAGTACTGATACAAAGAGAAGCCTGCGTTTAAATCTTCATAGGAAGGTTGTCAGCAGGACATTTAATGAATGGTACAGTTCCAGAAGCACAAGGTGAACTGAGGCCCTTCTCTGTGGACCAGAAATTGAGCACCAAAGTCACTCTACCATTATGCGTCAAGCCAGACCCTCTCCTATCTTCTTATCCAAGGCACATTTTAATGTCACTTATATTAGTCAATAGCACATGATCAATCTAAATTTTTAAAGAAAATACAAAGATAATGGTAAAAAAGAAAAAAAATTTGAACAATTTCCACTAGAAACTATAAAAAGAATTTCACTAAACAAATTGATAGGAATTAAAAAATGATTGTTATATTGCACATTGTTTGCTTCAAACTAGTTGTTCAGATTATCAGATATGAGCATGCAAAATTGGCCCAAAATTATTAAAAATTTACAAAAGAGAAAGACATTTAAGCATTAACTGCTCCATTAAATAGGCTAGTAGAAATCGGCAATAAAATTATCCAAACTGTCCTATGTATATATTTTTTTGTTTTTCTCTTTCTTTTGTCCTTTCTCCCATCCCCACATTCCCTCCCCTTTCAAGAGATTCTTTCCCTTTTATGGTTTCTACTACTGTGCCATTCAGACCTCATTTACTCTTTCACTAGGGGGACAATACAATGCTTATACATGAGGGCCTGATTTATTTGACTGATGAGTGTGGTCTCTAGTTACATCCATTTACCTATAAAAGACTTGAGCTTATCTTTTTTTACTGCAAATGTCGCATTGTATAAAAATACTTCATCTTTTTATCCATTCCTCATTCGATGGACATTTTCTTTGTTCCCAAGATTTAGCTGCTATAAACATTGGTGCACATATATTGCTGTGATACAATACAATGTTTTCAGTTCTTCTGTAAAAGTTTACCAGGAGATAAATAGCTGGGTTGAAAGGAACCTCTAATTCTAGTTCTTCTTAGAAATCCCCACACTGATTTCCATAATGGTTGTACCAGCCTCCACTTCCACCAGCATTGGAGAAGGATTTCTTCTTTCCCAGAACCCCTCCATAATTTTTTTCTTGTTTTATTCTTATTTTGATGACTTGATGTTTCTTGCCATTTGTTTTCTGTACCTTTAGCTCTTATGTCATATGTAATGCTTAGATTCCCTATATCAGTAGTATTTCTTCAAGAAATTTTTATTTAGCACTAGTGGAAGTGAACACCTATTATTATAAATAAGATAGCATTCTCCTTGTCTGCTTTGAGGATTTGTAATCTAGTGAAGAAGACAACCATGAAAAAGTATAAAGCAGAGGCTTTTATAGGTAAATAGATACAACTTGAGACCATACTCATAAGTAGAACAGATTAGATCCACACGTGTAAACATTATATTGTCTCATTATGTGAGAAGGTGAAGGAGTAAATAAGTTTCACGATGTACAATAGATATTGTGAGCCGGGCGTGGTGGCTCACGCCTGTAATCCCAGCACTTGAGAGGCTGAGGCAGGAGGATTGGTGCGAGTTCAAGACCAGCCTGGGCTACAAAAGTGAGCGCAGGACCAGCCTCAACTGCATAGCGAGACCCTGTCTCAAAAAGACAAAAAAAAAAAAAATAGATATTGTGAACTGAGAAAAGAAATTGTTCAAAAGCAAAGACAAACAATGATGGGTGAAAGGGGAAAAGAATAATATATATTTATACATAAGATAGTTAAATAGATATATAGCTAGTTTGTCTTAGTTCTTTGAATAGAAAGGTTTGTTTTAACACTGTTTGAACAAGATAGCATGTTTATATTTTATACTCTGAATAGCTACTAGGGACACAAGAATAGGCAATGAAGTAATTACTGTAACTTTCCCACTAACCTGTTTTGAACCTCTGTGTTATTGTTTTTATATCTTTAGAAACGCATTCACTTTTAAACTATATAAACACTTGATCACAATACTCCAAAAGTACAATTACTCTTCAAAAACAAAGGCAGTGCCAATTGCTACCACAGTGTTTTTAGAATTAGGTTATAAATTAATTTCTAAGCAAAATCCTACTATGAGCCCAAAATCTGAATGTCTAAAACCGATTCACTTTTTTACTTCAGTAACGAAACAACTCTTTGGATATCTCAATACAGTGGTTCTGATGTGCGGTTAATCATTATAATACTGTGGGAATAAAGATGGATGAGATCCATTCCTGAAGAGTATGACTCAGTTGAACAGGAAAATGTTCTCACATTACTTACGGCCCAGTGTTTGGCTGGTCTTACTCTTTTCTAAATTAGAAAGTGAACAAGGGTTTCTTTAGCATAATTCCTCAATTCATTGGAAGATCTAAATCATGCCACAAGATTCCCTGTGACTTTTCTGTTAGAACTCATTTTATCTTATTTCAGGTTCTGGGCCAACATGATACTGTACTTATTTGATATGGTAGAGAATCTTTGTCTATATTGAGACATGATTTTGAATTTTGGTTAGAACTCTAGGTAGCACTATATATTCAATAAAAGCCTTTCTCTCTGTAAGATCTTGCCCCAAATTCAACTGGATATCTGTGTAACTGCTAGGATTTTTCTTATTAGTTTTAATAAGAAATTACAATGTGACAGTTTCAAAACATGTTAGTAATACATTCCCAATAATTGATACAATGCATATTGTTGTCCTCATTGTAGTTATACAGAACACAGGGTGTAGACATGATAATTTTTCTCATAGTTATTAGTACAATAGATTTCTTCTCTCCAATCTAAGAGAAGGTACTTGTACACATAGTCAAAGGTTTCATAATTGCAGTGGGTTACTGGTGAAACCGGCAATATTGGAAACTATTGATTAGAGCCTTTTACAGCTCAGTGTACTAAACTACCTTTATGTTTTATGTGTCATGTTTAAAATTCTGGCTGTATGGCTAAGGGCAAGTTAAAGCAAGACCTGTATAACAAAACATGTAGTTTTTTGTATCTCCCACTGTCAGTCAAATCCCCTCAGGATTTACTTTGGAACCATGTACAATGCTTTGTAGAACTGTTGTCAGTGTCAGCCATCTGGATGAGTCACGGCCATGGCTTAACCAGTTTGCTCTTTGAAAGCCCAAGAGCAAAACTATTCACTTATATGCACAAGATGAATAAGACAATGGTCCTAAAATACCTCAAAATTTTTTTGACACTGATGATAGTAATATGTAACACTAAAACTATGCTTGGAATGCTGGTCATTCTGGCTTTTCAATGTGTGCTGATTCCAGTGTAATTTCAGTTATGGTTTTACTCTCAAGTAAATGGTTGGTTTTCAAGAAAACAAAAAAGGGTATTAAATGAGAGTAAGAGAACAGGAAAAATGCCAAATAATGGACAGTCTAAAATTTGGTACATGCTTATATTTCTAAATATCTGTGTAAAAATGTGTAACTGCTTTTATCACATTGTATAGGGATTTATTACAATATCAGTGATTGATGGAAAATACCAATTCCAAGTCAAGTCTAAGATGTTTGATATTCAGAAAGACAATGTTATTAAGCTCAAGCACCTATGTTTCTGAGTAATAGTATCACAAAGCTTTTCTTCTGGAGGGCTAAGAATATAAATTTACAGACCAAAAATTAGAGAAAAAGAAGTGCTACAAGAATAGTGAATATTTTGTCCCTATCCCTTCAAGGTCAGTGAAGACTCAGGAGAGAACAGAAGCTGTGTTGTAACAACCTATAACTCAGTAGTTTCCCAAATTTTTTGTTGAAGATTAAGGGACCACAGAAGAAAGGGATTGAAAGTGTATAGTGTGCCTAAGGAGTCACCTAGACTATTGGTTTAATCGACCTTATTACTTGATTCCTGAGGCACCTCCTCTTTCCTCATGTACCCTTCAAGTCCTTTCAAAAGTTCCAATGACCCTACCTCTGAAAGTCTTTACTATACTCACAGCAGTGCAAGCTCTCTCTCTCTCTCTCTCTCTCTCTCTCTCTCTCTCTCTCTCTCTCTCTGTCTCTCTTTCTCTTGAATGGATTTACTGAGCACCAGACTTACACTATGTATGCTTGTGAGTCTTACTGGAAGCAGATATACAGCAAGGCCAAATGACATGATCTTTGATATGATGAAGCCAGTTTTAGTTAGGGAAACCAACAAGCGGTATGTGCTTGTATGACACTATTTGGGAGCCGTGTGCTGGAGAACAACCAAGCAGGATGAGGGGAGGTGTTAGTGCAGGTACCACTTTAGGAAGGCTGGTCCATGAAGATCTCTGAGAGACACTTGAATAGAATGACTAGTAGTCCCAGTGAGATGTCAGGTAGGATCATCTTGACAGAACAGTGAGAACCAAGGCCCTATTAGGGTGTGAGAAAACACACCAATGAGACTTGTCTGGACAAACATGTGAGGGAGAAAAGGCTAGGCAGGTGCTTTTCAAGTGTACCATATTGGTGGTGGCAGGGAAGACAGATCTTACATTTTTATAAGCATCTATACTTCGACTAATAGAAGAATTATGATTATTTTTTAAATCTATATTTTAGAACACAGATGATGAACCTTTTAGTGACTGCAACACAAATCCTATTTATTTATTGCAAAGGGTCAATACTGTAGTTAAACCTGAATATTAAAGTTTTAGTTTAGAATAAACAATTCATTCATTAACATTCTTTTTAAAGATTAAATACTATAACATGTGTACTATAGGTTGTTTTTGAAGATATCACAGAATCTGTGAAGAAAACTGGCAGAAGGATGACAGTGGTCCAAGTTTTAGTAGAAATCTTGGTAGCTTGGAAAGAAAATAAAGCAGGGATGTGGCTGCTGAGATAGCTCACTACTTTAAGTGCCTGACTAGGTAAGCGCAAGGTCCCAAGTTTGATCTGTGGTTCCACATACCAAGACAGTCTCCAAGATTACAAGTGAATACCTGTAATCCCAGTTCTGGAGAAGCTGAAACAGGAAGATCGTTTTTTTCAGAGGAGAATCCTGGAATTTGGCCATGCAGCATGAAAGAGAGAGGGCACAGTACTGAATGAAAAGGTCAACACTGAATGTGAGACCTGGGAAGAGGATAGTGTGTCAATCAGCTTCTATTTCTAGACAAAATGCCTGATATGTATAGCTTAAAAGAGGAAGGGTCCCTTTGGGCTTGTGATCGCAGAAGGTTCAGGACACAAGGCAGAAGGCTGCTGAAGCAGGGCATTGAATAAAAGCAGTACAGCCTGGAAAGAGAGAGCAGGGAGAGCCTCAGAGGAAGAGGCCAGGGAACAGAGACAAGTCTCTAGGGTCAAGTGATTCAGCCAGCATACCTGGGAGGAAGCTTGCCATGCTAATCTCTTAGTTGTCTCTCAGGCCACTCAAATCAGTAGTTGATGTTAATATCACACATTGTTTCTTTCAGTAGTGGAAAGAATTAAATAACATCTTAAATGAGTTTCTTGAGCATAAGAGGATACTAACATTATCACAGGTACACATCAAACTTCATGGGAACCTTCCTTAAAAACATGGTAATTCCTTTGTCTATTTTATTAAGTGGAAACTAATGAAATCGGGCATTTCATTTTTGCTTTAAGTTTTTGAAGGTCATTGTCATTATTTCTGTGCATTGGTTGTCACTGTCCAGGGTTCTCACACAAGGCACAAAAGATGAGGCAGATGCCACAGAAACAGAATGGATGGCTGTGCTTAGATCAGATATTTTTATAAAACAACTCATATAATGTGCACTAATTTTTGCAAAGTCGCAAGTTTGATCTTTAATGCCAAAAAAAAAAAAAAAAAGGAAAGTAAAGAAAACAAAAAGAAAAAGGATTTTGTGAATTTTAGCAAATTTTTTTGCTTTCTTAGTATCTTAGTATTCTCAGTTTTCTAAGTAGAACCATAATCTTTCTGTCTTCATTGAATTATAATATATAAAACATTTTATGTATTTAGTACAGAGTCCACAGGGTCTCACTACATAAATTGGACTTGTACTGATTCTCTTGTTTTCAGCCTCCCAAGTGCTGGGATCACAGGTATATGCCACCACGCCTGGTCTCAGTGGCTGTCTCAGAGCACCCTGGTGTGTAGGGTTGACACAGAACACCACAGATAGATCCCCTGACCCCTGTGTCCACTGAGCTATCTGTCTGGCCCATTACAACATGTAAAGATATTTGCATTATTTCAGATCCAGGGAAAGCCTAAGTATCTAGCATCAAGAGCTGATAGCACTTATAGAGAATCTCATTTTACGTACTATGTCAGGAAGTTTAGTTTTAAACATTTCGTTATATATTGTACTAGAGTTGTTTGATGCATTTAAATATATCAACTTTAAACATATCAATATTCAAATCTGTCAGTATTTAGATATTTAGATTTTTTTATACTTATGTGAACATAAATGTAATTTTTTGAAGCAAAAAAGCTCACATTTGTAAGCATTATAAAAATGGCCTCAATAATATAATGCTATTTACCTCTACATGGAACATATTCATCTTTCGTTATTAAGTAGATAAAGCATGAAAACGAAATTGAACAAAATATTCCTTATAGCCCATTGAATGGATGGAGTATTTTTGTTATACCTACTTCTGGAGTGATTTACGGTTGTCTGTTTCCTATTCTTACTAGTAGTTTTAGTTATTCAAAGAATATTCTTAGCTACCTAATATTTATATACAGTGATTATTGATTTAGATTAGTTTCCTTCAAGTACTAGTGTTAATGAAAGAGGTATGTATTTTGAAAAGTCATTGTAGATATTGAAAAATTGTCCTGCCTAATTATTCACTAATATAGTCTCATTAGTGCTACATAGAGAAATAGAACGTCCCTTTTTCTAAAGCATATCAGTGTAGATTACTTTATTACTGTGTATTTGACTCTTTTAATTCCAAAGATCTTTTGAAAAAAAAGTGTGTGAGAGTGTAAGAATTTAGTTTTATAAACCCCATCAGTTTTATAAACTGGAAACTTGCTCTTTGGTAAGGGCAGAGGTTATTTTTCTTCTTACATAACATGCTTGCAAATACACATTTCCAGCTCTCTTCCTGACCAGTTTGTTCTTTAGATTGATTTTTTAAACCAATATTTATTGACTGGTTCATTGATACTGGGATTGAGCACAGGGCCTTCGTACTGTACCACAGCCCCCACAATCCTCGGGCCCCTTTTAAATTTTTCATTGGGAGACAAAAGCTGAAGAAGAGGCAAAGTTGCCAGGCTGGGCTTTAACATGTGATCCACCTGTTTCTTCCTCCCAGAACCCTGGGGTCAGCCATTCACTATCACTTTGGCTCTAAAAGGTATCTAAAAGGTAGCATGACCCAAGTGCATAGAATTTATATTAATTTAATTCATGTTTAAGGTCTGTTTTTGTTATTTTATGGCTCAATAGCCATGATAGTAGCTTAGTGAGCTTTCATATAGCTTATCATAGAGGGGAATTTTTTCTTTGATTTTGAAGGAATGTTTGTTTTCTATTTGCAGAGTTCAACTTTGATTTGCAGTGCTGTAGCTTTATTTAATCCTTGATACCTTTATTTACTTTTATGTATCTATTTGTTTTGTCCATTAGAGGGAGATAGCACTAAATTCTCCAAAAATGATTATGCATTTCTCAATTTCTTTTCATGCATTTTGTGAGATTTGTTTTAAAGCAATATAGCCTTTTAAAAGTACTTTAAAATATTGTAGCCTTTGGGTGAATCAATTTGTATGTTTTACTTTGTCTAGTTTACAGCCTTTCCCCTCTTGCATTCTATTTAATCTTATTCTAACTCTTCAAGTCAGAAGATTTATACCTCTGTTCAGTTATTTGTTGATTCTGTCCTATTATATTCCCTGTTCTCTTCAGTTGAAATTTCTTGATCTCTTTCTTTCCCCTCAGTATTTACTTTTAAACATCCTATTTCTCAGTTGTGTACATAACTGGAGAATCTGGAAGGCTCCTTAGCCTTTGAAGTCTTTGAAGTTACTGATTTTCTTTGTATTTTTCAATGCTGCTTCTCTGCCTGAGTGACCTGTATACCAGGACTCTGATTACAGACATTATATACTGCAAAACCCTGTACTATAGCCACGTGAGCACTATGAATTTGGAAAATTCAATCCAACAACATTGCCTTGCACTGAACCTTGTATACTTCATAACCATCGGATCCCCACAAATGAGTCTCAGTTTTGCAGTTACTGTGTGTTCTGTTAAATATCTAGGCACACTCAAAAATTCTCAATGCAGTTCAGTGACCATTGCATGAAGCAGGGCCCTCATAATGAGATTTCTAAAAGTGTGATGTCATCTATATTATTTCTTTTGTTCCATTTAATCCTCTTTACATTGACACAGCTTTTTAAATGGTGACCTCCTTAAGTTTTGGACTAAATAATTTCACTTATATGTGCTATCTATATCCATATGAGTTTACCAAAAGTAAGTAACTAGAGATTTAGAGTGAAAATCTAAAAACGTATTGTTATATCTTATAACAATAATTAATATGAACTAATGAGACAGTTGCCTTAATTGTAATTGCACTAAAGGCATGCTGTATTGGAGGGTTGAGTAGGTGCATTTTTTAACTATTGAAATAGAAGCCATTTTCTGAAATCCTTACCTAATTTTCATGACATAATTGTTGTTACAAGATGGGGAAATATTTATATTCTGTTTTTTCTCACCCATGATTTTCTGATGCCTGCATGGCCATTATCACGTGCTGCTCCTTCTATTCCATAGGGAATAAAAATTTGGTTCATTGTTCTAGAGGCCAGCCTTCCCTGGGATGAAGGCTCACAGCTAGCAGGGCCGGGTGTTGCGACATCCTGTGGTGGATGGTGGACGTGCCCAGGAGCTTGAGAGCAAGGGTAATGGAACGTACATGCAAAACTAATCGGTTTTATGATGTGGAATCCACTGGTAATGACAACACTAAACTACTCAAGGCAGCTCTGTTCTCCAGTCACCCCATAAAGAACCTATCTTTTAATATTGTGACACTGGAGAGAGAAGTTTCCAAAACACAAACTTTGGAGATCACACATACAAGGCAGCTTCAGGTAATTGCAGTGCGTGCTGACATGCCTCTCTGGCTCAGGTGCTAACAGGGCAAAGCCCTGCTCCAAGAGCACCACTGTTCTCATCTTGGTAATCAGGGAAGGCACCCTGCATCCCCTCTTCCACCTGCAAACCACAAGCCAATTGGCCTTGTCTGATTATAAAGTTCTCCAATTATCACCCTGAGAAGGACTTAGTTCTACTCTCCATCCACTGTGCCCCTTAATTTATTAAATGTCCCTGAATGTCCTTGACTAAGCCACAGTAGTTATTTATGTGTTTGGAGTACTTTCTTCTGGCTTTGCTTTTGCATGATTCTAATTATACTTGCTATCTGTCTCTTAGAAAGTCCTGAAATCGCCTGGTTTATTAATGACACTAGTAGAGTCATTTATTTCAGAAATACAGTGCATACTTTTTCATGTGATTTGCATGTGCTTCAGGTAGGAGTAGAGTTAAATGCTTAGGAATCATCTGAACCAATCGCTTCCACATAAATATGTTTTATAATTAGAAAGAATAGCCTTATCAAAGGGTGGTTATAATAAGAATTGTAATTACTATTTTGTCCTTCCAAAAATGGTTGAGCAAAATCTAACCCAGGTCCTGCCTGCTTTCAGCAATGACCTCTTTGTGTAGAGCTGATGAATATTTGATACATGTGATAAAGGTTAAAACTTTTTTATTAATAACTAGTTAATGACTGAACTGCCATTGTCATTCTGCGCAAGAAGAGAACAATGAGAAACAAACTTGAGTGAGCCTGAGTAGGAAAGAATACTTAGAGATCACAGATTTTATTCTCAGACTTTCTGTGTGTTTCTCAGCCCCTGGGGAGCAAATGAACAGGGCTTGCTAGGCCCTTGTCCCCAGCTGTCCTTCCACTAAGTGGCAGCAGGCAGAGCATTTGTGCCACTGGTTGTGTTCTGAGCCTCCTAAACACGTCAGTATCAGCTCAGAAGTTTGGGAAGTCTTCCTAAGATATGTCTCACAGCTGAGGAAAAACTAATCTTTTCCAAGTTCTGCAGACTAATTTTTTCCAAGAACTCAGTGTTTCAAACTCATAGTTTTTTGTTAGCCAAAACTTCAAGAAAAAAAAAAAATGTCTTTGGGTATGTGTATTTTTGTCAACCTTGATTGATCAGAACTTGGAGATCAGGGCCCTTGGTTTGTTTCTGGTTTGGCTTCCATCTTAAAATGGAGGGCAAATTTTAGCAAAAAATGTACAATTTTCTTTAATACCATGCCTAAGTACACATACATCGAAAGAGCTGGTGGAGCACTTCAATTAAATTTCTATGAAATATCTCTGTTTTTGTGCCTTAAGCAATGAGAAATGATGTTCAAAATGATGGCTGTAAGAATACACATGACAATTAACACATCAGAAAGGAAATAGTAAGCACTGTTCCTTGTAGTCCCCTGCCCCAGTAGAGCTGTGGTTAGAGTTCTAACTCAGAAGCATTGCCTAGTGGGAACTGTTGTCACAGAACCGCTGCCACCAGCATGCGAGGACCTAGCAGAAAGGAAGATACACTTATTGACCACACTCTGTTTTGCTCTTCAGTTCTAGCCTGGTGTCCCATTATACAGCAGGATCCAACTATAAGCCAGAAATCTGGGGGATCTGGCATTGAAGTTCAGAGGCCACAGTCTCAGGACCAAGAAGGAGCACAGTGAAGAAGGAAGAATCAAGTGGCCGATGGAGGAATCTAGGACATTTACCCCATCCAAGGAAGGTGACACTCTCTTTTTATGGGCACTTCAATATCATTTTATCTCACATCACATGAATGTGAGATCAGTTACTGGTCCCTGTTATTGGCATTAGTAACACTCATGGCCCAAGGAGGACTTATCCTAATTTCTGCTATTTCTGTAAACAATAATGTATAGAGTACGTGGGTTCACAGCTATGACCTGCAAACAGCAAATCTGTTTCCCAACTATGTGAAAATCATACTTCCTGGTGTCTGAGGGTTAGTAAACCCAACCTACATCATAGGTGATGTGCTGTAAAGGAACTAGAATTAAAGCTTTGGTTTTCATCTCTGTGCGTCACACTTTTCAATTGTCCTAAAAGTCAAGCTTCCCACTCTACCTTCTAAACGTGGCTCCACTCTGTATTTTCTTGTCTTTCCTTTCCATTTATATGTGAGACTTCAACTACTTGTTCTCCAGCATCCTCAGGTTATTTTGAACCATTCAAAATCACACACATGCGAATCCCCAACTTTGACATTAAACAATTTGTTCTCTAGAAGGAAGTCATAGGACTATAGATGACTTTTCTCTCCTGTACTAATGCTATTGCGACCACAACTTTGCATGTATTCTTTTTTTTTATTTCTATTTTTACTTCTTTGGATACTTCAGAGTCAATTTTTTCCAATTTCCTTAAGAAATCACCACAATCTATGGTCCTTTTTTTCCCCCAATAGATTATTTCTCCCTATCTCAATGAGAAACTAATGACCGTTAGACATGAAATTTCTTAACGTCTTTCATGCTATGTAAACATCATCAATATTTTCATTTGTTGCTGTCTCCTTTCCTATGAAGTCCATTCAATGAAATCCAAGAGGATTGGCCTTATTTGAGTACCTGTTCTGAGCCAATAAATACACAAGGTGCTGGGGATATAAAGATGAATTGTACACAAAGTGGAAGTTACGACTTCTAGTCTGATTTGTGAGGAGAGGAGGAATGAAGTCAACAGAAAAAGAAAAGTGTATGCTGCTTCAGGGCTGTAGCCAAGGTACAGAGGATGGCCCAGCTATGATCCCCTGAGGCCACTGAAGTATGATGCAGAGGTACATAAATGCTCTTGATCACTTGCAACAGCCCTGCTAATCTCTTCTGTGGCTATCCTTTACTCCTCTCACAAAAATTGCTTCCATTTCACTTGGACATTTTGGAACCTCTATGATATTTGTCCACATTTTTTAGCATACTGTTATTGGTTTATTTTGTTACAATAACAAAATTCCCAAGGCTGGATTCCTTGTAAAGAAAAGAGTTTTATCTGCTTCACAGATTTGGAGGTTGAGAGTCAAATCACCAAAGGCCTAGCCTTGGTTAGAGCATACCTAGAGTACTCTAGGTAAAGCATACCTGGAGTACTTTGATTACATCAAGTCTTGGCAAGTGGTATCCCAAGGGAGAAACCTCAAGAAAGGGAGCAGCCATATGGTCATCCAGGAAGCTCAAGTGGCCACAGAAAAGCCAGGTTTAGGTTTTCATTTGGAACCATCTCCTCATGAGGTTTAATACAGAACTTCTCTTTTCAGGGTGGTCTCTCGGAAGACCTAGTGATATTTGCTCATCAACAATGAGGTGAGCAGTTGAACAGTCCACAAACAACTACAGGCCTGTAAAGGCATTACTGTATGCCCTGCTGAGGTGATCACTCAAAGCCCTCACAATCTGGGCAAATCTACACTTCCTATTTCCCTTCTTGGTATTTCCTTCTTGCACCGAGGATTACAGCCTTCAATTTTCCAGTCATCTTTAGCCTCCTCACGTGATATTTTTTGAACAAGATGTCTTCCTTTCAATTTTTTTTTTTACTGTTCCAGTTATTTTTTGTCTGAGTTTAAATAAGATGAGCCATAGGCAGTTTGCTTTTCTACCTCTTATTGTGCTATATTCATATCTCTGTTATAATAAATATGGTGCTGAGTAATAATTGTTTGTGTGCTTTTCAACCTAACTTCTTGAGTGGAAAACCTGTAACTTATAGATCCTTACACATTGTGTAGTACATTGAGAGTGTTCCGTAGACACATTGCCTGACATTTAAATATGTACCCTCTTTGGTATGCACAGATGAGAACCACACATACTTGAAGTAATGGACTCCATTTATTAGCTTTAGAGTATTTAGGTTTGTGAGTCCATTGGAACTCAATTTCCTCAGCTACAAATGAACATTATAATGCCCTACCAACATTATATCACTGTTGAGGAAAAAAGTCTATGTGACATTTCTTTTAGAAAGATAATCCAGTATGAATGAACGTTATTATAAACCGTGATGTCTGTAGAAAACTTAGTGAACCCACAAATAATGCTTCATTAATTTTATGAAATAGCCCCTTTTATTTATCTGGTAGCTCCATGGAAATGCTGCTTGAACTACACTACCACAAGTATAAATGCAAAAGAGCAGAAAGCCATTCATTACCACCACCATTACCTCTACCAGCCACAAGAACAACAAAAAACAAACAAACTGACGAGGACAATAGGAGATACTTGCATACTTGTCTTTCTGCACAATACTACTTTGAAGAAGACCATGACATTTGGTTTAACATAAGGACAAACAAAAGGGGAATATGCTTCTAAATGTTTCATTCATTCTCTCCTTAAACCTGAAGTAGGATAACTACTTTCTTATGATTGGACGAGGTAACTGAGAAACACAAGCTTGCTGATTAATCAAGTGGAAAGTGAACTTCTTTACCAGCTAAAGGTGTTAGGATATGTGCATGCGTACATGTGCATGCAGCGTGTAGTTCACACAAGCAGGCCTGTGCATGAAGATGCAGCGCTCCTTCTTTGCTGTGTGTGAATAGCAGAGCATGTAGAGCAGGGTCCAGGGTCACACTAACCCAGAGTATTGAGTCATTCCCTTCTGGGCTATTCTGTACCTTCTAAGCATGTTTCTTCACTTAAGAAAACAATGGTGGGATTTTTTGATGAGTCTGTCTTATGGCTTAGAAGTATAATGGGAAGACCTTATTTTGTACCTGCCTCTTAGTAAAGATAATTGGATAATATCTGGACTAGAACTTGCCTTAAAATTTCACCCATCAAATTCAGGTTCTGACAACTGGTCCTTTCCAGTCCTTTGATTTATACAGTCAGATTCAAAACCAATTCACAGGATGTGAGACTTAAATCAAATGTGAATTTCTCCACTAGCTCATTGCAATTCTTTCAGTATAAATCCCATTACTATCAATTTGTCAGAGACTAAGCTCCAATCCTTACAAACTGAGACATGTAAAATTTAGGATTTCCCAGTTTTCGCCTGCAGAATGGCTCCCTGGGGACGGTGTGTGGTGTCTGGCTCTGAGGGCACTGCTTGCTATGTGCCCCAGAATGACAGCTATGGTGTGTATAAGGAAAACTGGTCCTTGGACTATATTTGAAATTTACCTGATGTGTTTTATTAGTATTCTCTGGATTTCCCATGTTTCTATATTCTGGTCTTGACTTGCTAAAGCTAGTGTGAATACTAAAACTAAATAACAGAGGCGGTTTATAGTTTTCTAATGGTAGAACACTGGACGCCCCTTCCCCACGTCACATCCGGTGAGACATATTATTTAGAGTCTCTGGCCTTTGCCAGTGTCTCTAAAGTCTTGGTACACAGAGGCCAACTGTCCCTGAGACACAGTGAGATGCTGCCTTTCATTTTCTAATTGCAGTGAGACTCACTCTTCTCTCCTTGATGATGCTAACCTTCTTTAGGCAGGCTCCACGTCTGCCACTCTTTTCATTGCCAGCTGACAGCATTAAGCTGGTGCCACCCGCCAGTCGTTTGTCACTAGCTATTTAACCAACAGAGCTAATAGGTAATAAGGATATACAAGCTTTTAAAAGCCAAAATGTCTTAGTTATAAGAAAATCTCTGAGTGCTTATTATGTTCTATGCATTGTCCTGAGTTATCCAAATAATAGTTAGAATGTATTTGTGAAGTGAGTGCTTCATTGAGTTCGGTTTGCTCGTGCTATATAGCTATTCAGTGACAGGAGGGGCCTAAATTTGAGCTGGAGGTGAATTTATGCAGAAATGATATTTAGTCATAACCCAAATGGAAAATTAAGAAGCAAAACCCCTACAGAAACAGACTAGTAAGTTTCATCAGTACACCTGTCTTTTCTCTCAGAAAGTTTGTCCTGGGATAAAAATCTAGACCAAAAGCCAGAAGAAATGTACTGCTCTCCTTACTGCTGGCTGGCTGCCTGCATCACACCATAAGGGACAGAACAGTTGCTAGAACCCCGTCAGAGGGTGCACACCTATAATCCCAGCATTTCAAAGGGTGAGATGGTAGGATGATCACAGATTTGAGGCCAGACTGGGCTACATAGCGAGTTCAATGTCATCATGAATCTTACAGCCAAACCTCCTCTCAAAAAGCTTAAAACAAAACTCCACATAGTCTTCAATACCAAATAGACTGCTTTGGCCTCAAGGCCATTTCTCTCTCTTAGCACCTGTGAGATCACCACAAGGTACTTACTTTTCCTCTTCTTGGCTTCCTCAAAAGGCAAACAAGGATTGTGAGCAGTAACTGTCCATAAGGTAGAGCAAACACATACATCCCAGTGTGCCTTAGGACAATATATAATATATGCTCAGTGTATTTTATTTTTCTTCTTTTATTAGAGCATATTCCCCATGAAGTCAGGGAATTTTCTCTGTTATTCTCCCTGGTTTACCTGAAGAATTCAGACTAATTCCTGGCACACTGTGAACACATCAAAGTTCCTGCTCCATGAATGGCAATGCCACTTTCAAGTCTCAGAGCCTCTGTGGTCTCATCTATAATTTGGAAATAGTAGCTTAGGGCATACACAGCTCACAGCATTGGTGCAATGGCCAAAGGGGCTATTGACTGCCTGAAGATCTTTAAAAAAAAGTCTCAGAGTTGAAAAAAGAAATTTGTTACCCTCACTTTGGTTATTTTTCAGTAGAAAGATCGGCCCAGGAGAGAAAGTGTTAATATAAATGTCCTGAAGGTACAGATGGTGCCTGTGAAGAAACAGCCTATTTTTCAATTTGCAGAAATGATTAGCTAGGATCCTACTGAGTTCACTGCACGGGCCACTGCTAGTTTTAATTTGTGCCAATAGGACGGAGAGATGGACTTTAATGAGGACCTGTGTTCTCTAATCATGGGCAACATTGTGGGAACTGGCAGAGGGGGAGGGGAAGGTGAGTGATAATTGGGGGATTTAGAAGACAGGCTGTTTCTTGGGGACAGAAGGATGGCTTGCTGCCTTCCCAGCTAAAGGCAACATAGCAGTTGTCACTTGCACAAGGAGGGTGTGGGGGTTCGTAATTATCCAGCAAAGAGGCAGAGCAAGGCCTCAGGTACACAGTCCATGGTTGGGGCGAGTTCTAGGTTTGCCACCTAACTGGGTGAACTTTGGTTCTATTTCTTCATTTTCAAACTAATGTCAACAAATATATTTATTTCATTGAGTGACTGTGAGTATAAGGAATGCTAACACAAGCAATTAAGGTAATGCTTTGCATTTCTTAAGTCCTCTAATTTCTATATATGTTTTCAAAACGATTTTAGGTACGCATATCAACCCTTTTAGAATAGCAACACAGAAAACCTTAGGTTGAGAAAATAACAGTTTGGTACAGAAACCTCTATTTTTCACATGTCCGCTGGGGAATGTATATGATGATAAAAGCTTCCTGAGTGGTTATGATATTGTCCTCTACACTTATAATCAGTAGAGAATCACTCCATGTTTACAGTGGGGAAGACTTGGATGAATGTGTGCCTGTGCTGTAGGAGGACATAGATCCTAGCCACAGAGCAACATTTCCTAGGCAGTGATTTCATCTTTAGCAATGGTCCTACTCTGCAGTTCCCAAAAAGTTTTGACATATATCTGTGGGTTCATACCATGACTATATGTGCTGGAACAGGGCCTATGTGCTGCTTCTTTGTGAATTTCAAAGAAAATACCTACCTGCCTAAAAGAATTTTCCTAAGGGGTTCAAAAGTAGTCAGATTTTGTTACACTCTACCAGAATTCAGACATAAGACACAGCTGCATTCAGTTTGTTGCATGCCAAAAATCCAAAGATCAGCTTTGGGTAGAGGTCAGAAGCGGAAATTGTTATAATTGCCTCCTGGAAAAAGCACATGTACTTTAGTATGCAGGAGTCCATAAATTTCCTAAATATATGCTAAAACCTTTGTGTGTAAATATTTTACTTGTGAAGGATACAGCAGGCTTGTTTTGTTAATGAATAATCAAAATATTTTTCTATGGTTTTCTTCCAACTGAGTGTAAAGATAAAGAAGATGACACAATCCTTTTTCCATAATGAGATCCTGGTCTAGTTTGGGAGATAGATATGTGAAACACATTATCAAAATGTATGTCATGTAAATGTTGTAGGTACAACATCTCTAGAAAGTCAGGGGAGGTTTGGGACAGTTGAAGAGAGTGAGAAGGGTCTTCTGGAAATGGGAAAATCTTGAAGATTATTAGATTTTCCTCCCTCCATTTCTAGAGATGAAACTATAAATGTGGGGCTCCCCTGCCTCTCACATGATCTGAGAAAAATCCATAGTTTCCCCCATAACCTGCTCATCTCAATGCTCAACTCAAGAACTATAAGCTTTACTACTGACCACTTCAGGTAAATGTCCTCAACCCAGCCATATTCAAAAGCTTTTTCATTTCACAGATCTGAGTTTTCCTTGGAGGACACTTCAGTTCATTTTCTCTGAAGAGGAGAGTAGAAAAAAAAATGTAAGACAATCCTCTGAAATGCATCCAGCAAACATATTGTTTTGCAAACTAATTAACTTTTGAAACAGCAGTTCTCTAATCAAGATTTCTATATATTGTGCTTGCCCTAATTATAGCAACAGTAATACCCTGGATTTACAATGAGCCTTTTGATATGTATCTCTGCAATTATTTCAATTATTTACAGAATAACCTTAGGATAGAGAAAGAGGTAGATGAAGAAGTTGAGGTTTGCAGGGGCAAAAGTAGCATATATTATTTTCACTCCTGGAGGTACAGTTTTGATCCACTTCCATCCTCAGGGTGTAAAGATTTGGTGCTTAACTCATTAATGTTTGCAAGTCAAAAAAGAAAAAAAAACTGCTCATGATAATATAGGGATTATAGTAGCCTTGATTATGTTTTCTTGTTGACTAAAAGCTTTTAGGTATACAATTTTGTTCATGCTTGTCTTCTAAAGGAATGAATACATTAATGAATGATTACACCAAGCATTGAATCATGTAGACCCAGCTTTTGACAGGAAAATCCCAAACAAAGGTAATTTTCCAGACATCTAGGTCGTACATGTCTAGGATAAATCTGTCTCCAAACAATTAATGTTCAAACTGCTGAAGGATGGTTTAGAAAAGATTTCTTGAAAAATCAGGCACTCAAATGAGACAGTACCATAAGAGAGGAGCACACATTAATTTACATGGTTAAAATCATATAGAAAATTTATGAGCAATTCGCATGAGAAAATAAAAAAAGGTCAAGTACATAGTAAGCACTTAATAAATGACAAAAGGGCTAAGAACTTTTTCTGGGAGGACACCAGTCCGCTTATAGTGTGAAGTCTTGGTAGCTTCCAAGGGAATGCAAGATGATCCATAACAAAGTGTCCTATCCAGCTGGCACTCAGATAGCCAAATAGTCCTGTTCCTTTAATTTTTTCATTTTAGTGAGATTTATGACTTGCAGTGATTTAGCCTTCTTTAAGAAAAGCGGCATTACAGGAATATAGCCTCTTTCACTTTTGTTCTCAATCAAAGCCCATGCCTACAGAAAGACTTTTCTTCATTTGATAAGGGTTAAGCCCATTTCACCATAAAACATCATCACTGCCAGTATGGTGGGAGCAGAGAGGTCAAACATTTGGAATGAATACTAAACTAGGTAGTAAGATAGCCATCAAAAGCACAAGAGTTCAAGCACTTTAAGAAAAACCCAATGATGACACTACACTTGGCTACTCAGGAAAGAGGACTAGGTTCAGGTCTTTTATGATTTATATTAGTAGACATGTAGTTTGCAGTACTACCAATAGTGAAAGTATTGGAGATTCTTCAGGGAAGTAAAATTGCTCCTGATTATGTCTAATGTAGACAGTCCCTTTAAAGAGGGCAACAAACAATTTATAAGTTATTGGCCACAGGTTAGAGATTATAAAGTAAGGAATAGATAGTTATTGGGCAACTGTTTGTAAATGTTAACACCTATTCTCTATGACCTTGCAACATAAGTACTTTCCTCTCACCAATAATCCCACTACTGCTTTCTGTCATTCATAGAGAATACATATGTCCTAAATTCTAAAATCTATAAAATGTTCTGTTTAAGCAGGAAAAAAAATCCTTTCTTATGCTCTATCTAAAGTCAAGTGAAAAAGCAATGAAAGCTAGAACACTGACAAAAAATTATCAGAAAATTTCAATAGAAATCTTCTCCTAGGGAAGAAAAATGCCAGCAGAGAAAACCATACATAGCACAACTCATAATGATTGATGGGTCAGCTTCCAAGATTTTAGGGATTCTGTAAAGTGTTCAGAAAATAAATTGCAAATGAGTACAATTTTATGGATTTGGAGCTCGCAAACTAAGCTTTGATTTTGACTGTTCATAAATGCCAAGAAATAGAATTTTATATTGTAAACAATTCGTAATACTAAAGGATTTTCCTTCAATTATGCTTCAGCTCCTGTATTTCACTCTACAGATGGATCTATCCCTTGTAAGTTGTTCTGTGACATCTGACTTAAGGCAAGTGATGCAAGGTAATCGTGGGCAGAAAGGCTGCCAAAGAGAAGCAATGTGATCAATAGGATTCCTTTGTTGTTGGCAAACACTGTCAGGGGATGATCAGCGTCAGAGCTTGGAGCCAGAGAAAGCTAATAAGATGAGTGGCATGTTTCCCACAATATGCTCTAAGTATTTATGCGCTGTTCAAAGTGAGATCTGTAAACACGATGAGGACAAAGAGAATACAACATTATTGATGATATCCTCCTGATTTATGTTTACAGCATCTGTGGATAATAACTCCATTTGTCAGAGAGACCCTCATGAATACTAATTTAGCAAAGCATTCTAACCATGACCAGGATGGCTTTGGGTGATCTTCTTCCATTCTTGTGTATTTCACCAGAACTGTAGTTTTGTAAGTGCTCTTAATTTCTAAGAAAATTAGTGCACTGTATTTGGGAGATTTGGGGCATAGTAATTTTTCAGAAGTTTGCATTTGCTCACATGGTCAAGTTTATTAGAAATAAAGGCTTTACAGTGCATTTGAAGTCAAGTCTGTGTTTTCTGAATGTGATCCTGGGTTTCCTTGTAAATATCTCTAGGTCCAAAAAAAAAAAAAAGTCGTCATCTTTTGGTTATGATGATTGATGACAACAGAGCTATGTTTTATTCAAGTGTAAACTTATTTAAGTATAAATAAGCAATCTTGTTTTCTCTTAATGTTTGTGATAGCATTACTTCCTTGGCTAGTTGAGACAATATCTCAGATCTCAGGAATGTGCCTTCTGTGAGGATAATTATGAAATTAGGGGGTCATTGGAAGAAGTCAATGAAGCAGTAGTCACACTGTGAAACTACCAGAAGGTTTTCATTCTGAGAATCTAACCCACAGCTCAAGGAATCTAATGTACTATCTTTGGATTGGTAATTTTCTTTGTTTCACTCTTTTAACTCCATATTGGGAAGATGAGTTTCTGTAGAACACATGTAGTTTTCACTAAAAGTTGTCCACATGGCACTGCAGAGTCTCTTGTGAATCCTCTGGGTAACTCTAGATGGCCCTGCTCTACACACGCCTTTACCTTGTTCCTTGGAAGACTGCTATACAGGCAAAACACTGATCATCTTGATGGTGGGAGAGAAGGGAAGGGATAACACTGATCATTAGGAGCTATCCTAGAGCTGTCAGCTAAGATGGAAGCCAGCAGTCTTTGTGTACTAAACTACTGGACCACCCCATGAAGCAGTATCCCTTAAAGAGGCAACTATAACCTTACCTCACCCCAAGTTATTTATACTAATTTAGAAACAATATTTCTAAATACTGTTCTTCATGAATTTTATGGTTATTTTCACAGGCTACTGATTTTCTTTAAACAGATCCTATGTGAAACATTCACATGTCTTCATATTTATGAAAAGTACTATATCAGACCTGTTCACTCACTAGCTACTTTCCCTCTAGAACCCCCAAGAAGTCTGTAGGACATGCTACCCTAAATGCATTTTATCTTCCTAGTATTTTTATATGGAATATTTTCTTGATGCAGGTAGAACACAAGGGATCAGTAGAATCACTATCTGTTAGGGATTCTGGTATCTTAAGTTAATCTCCAGACCCTACCTCCCACACACCAAAAGGCATTCCTATGATAGTTTCAGAGACCCTGGACAAGAAGGCTGTTATTTGTTTTCGTTTTCAATTCCAATCATGCTGGAAAGGGCCAGGCACACAGTAACACGCATCCCATGTCACCCCACATCCATGCTTGTGTTTCGGCTGAGCTTGTTTTCAAAGCTGTTTCTCATTTCCTTTCAATGAGAAATGATACTCAGAAAATGTAACAATGCAGCTGGATGTAGTGACCCATACCTGGAATCCCAGGCAACCTGAGGCAGGAGCATCACTGTGAGTTCCACATCAGCCAGGCCTACAAAGTGAGTTCATGGCCAGTCTGAACTACTGTCGTAGAGAAACCCTGATTCAAATATACCCTGGGATATATATGAAATTGTCAGATTATCTGTAATGTGAAATTGAGAGACCATAAATCAAACTATAGAAGATAGCATGTCTTTCTTATTTTTTAGAGAAATGACCTTGGATAATGTCTGATGTTATTGGTGTATAGTTCCTTGACTAGGAGAGTGAATTGCATGTTTTTTGAAGAAGGAACTCTTACTAGCTCCATAGTGTAAAGACTTCAGTCATTTTTAGTGACTCCCCTGGCCACATCTTTCCCCCTCCTTTCTGGTGTAGCTGTGCCACTGTGCTGGCAACACTGTAGGCACTGTGTTCCTCAACCCTGCCACAGCCCTCAGTGGGTCTGCGTACCTGATGGCAGCAGTGAATTACCATCAAAATGGAGCAAGTCTAACTAAAAGTGACAAGCTGGCAAGGTAGCCATGTTAACCTTGAGTGCTTTAACTGTCCACAATTTCTAATATCTCAGAAAATAACTCTCCCCCATTTGAGATCTAATGATGACCCTCCTCTCTTCTTGACACTAAATTACATTGTAATTGAGTCAGAATCCCAGAGACTTGGGTAGTACATTGAGAAGAGAAAAATGACAGTAACACTGGCTTTTTCTGAACTTTATAGACTTTCTTTGACCCTGACTGAGAAAAAAGATGATATATTATTGTCTTCCTGGGGCTTGTGTTAAGTCAGGTGTGGAAATAGCAATAGAAACATGATTTGTCTTGCCTCCAACAGCTTTGGAGCTGGAAATGGGCCCCTGGAACCCAACTCTATATTCATCATCTCAACCTTCTGCTTCAAAACATATGTTACACTGACAAAGCTGAGTGGACTTCAGGTTTCTCATAACTTCCAATTGTGGAGATTGAAAGGACCTTAGGGTTCTAGTCGCACCTCTCACCATGGGCGGGACTCTCTTTTATAGTATTTATAGTCAAAATATCTAAGTCTTTGAGATCACTGAGTGACAGAGTCTATTGCCTAAAGTAAGCAGACGTATTCTAAGATTTTAGAATATTGTTTTCCTCTTAGCACTGATTTTAAAAGCATGTCAATCATGTATAGAAGTTTGGGTAGTAAAAAAGAATTCAGTTCTTAGAGATGGGTGGGACTGATTCCACAGATATTTAAAAAGAGATTTTTATACAGTGAGAATTTGGAAGTTAGAAAAGATTCCAGGGTATACAATAGAGATGTAGGTTATGGCTTGAGATGTCAAAAAAAAAAAAAAAAAAAAAAAGAAAAGGTCAAAAAACAAAACAAACAAATGAGCAACCCCCCCCAAGAATTTCACATCTTTAAAATCTGCCATATAAAGATATCTCTCATACTGCCTAGATATTAAGCTGATTATCTCCACTGTTTAAGGGTCTTTAAGGACATTACTAGCCAACTATTATGCCACTGTGGGTCATTACTAATGCTAAAATGCTTTTTCACAGCCCTTTTGAATTTAGTAGGCAATGGAGCTATTGAAGTAGGGAAGAGTATTACTCTGATTTACTAGACTAATTGTACTTCGTGTTGTATACATTGGATTCTGTGGATGACCTACAACTGGGAGCCAAAGATGAGTTTTAAACTTTGTAATTCCTCTTCTGGATTGATCGCTGTATTTATACAATTCTCATTATTCCTCAATCTCCTGTAGGAATGAATCATTCCAAGACATAAACTGCATCAGCTGTAATGATTTCACTTTGGGTCAGGTCCAAAGGAACATTAATCATGCCTGAGGGCTGAATTAGATATCTGCAGATACAAATGGCTTTTAAAATTCTATTTCATAAAGTACTCTTTCTCTGCATTAAACAGCCCCTTCTAGGGTGGCCGACAGTGAGTACATGGACGAAGGTTGTTAAACATGCCAGAGAGGATTCTCTATCACGCATCTTAATCCTCTCTTCCTACTGTTTGTCTCCAACATTAAAGCACATGCATGTGCATATGATAGACACTAATTATCACTAAGTTGCATGCTATTTTGCACTATTCTTTTACTTTCTCTTACTCTACATAAAGATAAATAGGTTTTTTTAAATAGGAGAACCCTAAAATATTTAGCTCAGCCTTAGCTCTTTAGCTCAGCCTTTTTGACCCATTGATGATGGACAGTTTGTGTATGAGGAGTGGGCAAGGGGAATAAGATATGACTAGTAGCCCCAAATTGGACAAGTTATTGAAGAAGTATAAACAGACAGAGCCTGAAAGTGATTATAGAAGTTGTCTCTTGTGTCTGCCCCAAGTGGGTGTTAGTATAATCATCACTGACTTAACAAGTAAAAATTTGCCTTCTAGAGAAGGATAGGCAATTCAAAATGCTTTTCTAGAGCTAGTTATCCAGGAAAATTAAACTAATCAACCCTCCAGTATTTGTTTGTTTGTATACTTATCTATTCTATGATATCAGCTGAGATCTAGTGTTCACAGTTTTGGCCCCAAGACTATTATGACTCCTAGAGGCCTCAGTTGCAATGGGGAGGTGAGCAGAACTAGGTAAGTCTCAGTGTTAGTCCTGGCATGAGGTTCATATTGTTCTGACCTTAACAAAGCTTTCTGCAACTCTCCTAGAAGACTTCTTGAATTTCTTCATGTTATGCCAACTCACATATGATAAATCCAGCTTCCTACGCCTCTAAGTGGTCAAATCAAGGTCATGTCCTCATCTGAAATTCTACTTCACAAAGACTGAATTGGTTGTATCAAAGCAAAAGCAGTGTGAATGGTACTTATGAAAGAAGATAAGAAGATACATTCCCAATGCCAGGAAGTACACCAAATGCATAGATAATGACTCACTTCTTCAGCAGATTTGGCATAAGCACTATGGAAAACAATATAATTTTTCGAAATCTTTGAAGACATTTTAATTATAACAAGGCTTAAATGTTAAGATCATTTTAAAGGTTAATGTGTGATTTCAAGTCATTTAATTGAATGAATGTCTTATATATAAATGAATTCAAGAATTATTAAATACTTTTTACTATGCAACAGAGAAACAGATATTAAGAAGTAAATAGTATTCATGCGTTTGTTAAGTTAGTCATACATTTAATATTAATAAGGTAATACCTATACCTGTTCTATCAGCCTTTCTTTTTAATAACTCAATTATAGTGTTTAGGATCAACTTTAGTTGTTTTTCTTGTTAAAATTTTATTTATTTATTTATTTATTTATTTATTTATTTATTTGGTACAAGATCTCACCATGCAGCTCAGACCCATAATGATTCTCCTGTTTTAGCCTCCCCAGTACAATGATTACAGGCCTGAGCCATCACACACGGACTCAGTGGCTGGCTCAGCGCACTCAGGGGTGGACCCAGTGAAGCATGGGGTTTCAGGGATCAAATCCTGGTCCCTGTGCTTGCCTCGTCAGGTGGTTAGTCTACTGAGCTATCAATTTGTCTCAGTGTTTGTATTTTATGCACAATGGAGCAGTTACACTTAAGTTACTCCAAGCTTGATGCTTTTGCTCTCTTCAAAAGTGTCAGTTAAGGAAATTATTTTTCATACAATGGATTAGAGGTATGTCTATCCTTGTCCTGTGAAGAAGCTTAAAGAATTTGATGTTTAGGACCATGTTGATAAGCAATATGTGTTATATATGCCACCATGCCAGTAATAAGCATTCAGGAACTATTTTTACTGCATAATTGATTGAATGCACTGATGGGTAAATAAACGAATGGGAATAAATTAACATGGTGATTGGCTATTAGAAATATTCTAAGTTAAACAGTTAAATTAATAACCTCACAAGATGAGTGTCAATTACTCTAATTTTATGAAATTCTTTTTCATTCTTGTTGCTAATTCCAGCCAGACATAATGTAAATTATTCACACAATGTATGTTATTTCATTTCTTCAAGTAAAGTGCCTACATCTAAACATACATGCTTTAAAATGAGTATTTCTGAATGGGATTAAGGCTTATGAATACCTAAGTTAACATGGATAACTAAAGGATACTTCAGCTATTTACTTGTGACATGTTAGATATTCAGTCCTTAATGGTAGAGGGACTAAAAAACAGCACATTGGAAACTTTCCTTAATCACTCCTGAGCATGCTATATCTACTATTAAAGAGTAGTTTAGGAAGAACATTAAAGCATGAACTGCTTTAGGGGATATAGCTGAACCTGACATTGTCCCTATACACATGCACTGGAACTTATTGCTCACCCCTGTCTCCGCTGCCACTAGAGAACAGTTTCTAGGAAATATTCATAATTTTTAAGAGAACTTCATGGTCATGAATTTTTCACTATTTGATGCTCTGTTTGGTAGGTTTTTGTATTTCTATGAATGTAAAATTGAAGAATGAAATTTACGTATTAGAATATTTTTCAAGTTTATAAAGTCCAAGCAAAGTCCACAATAAATGGAGATAAAATGTGGAAGAAGTATATGGCTTAAATGATTCCTTGTATTTTATAGTTCTATAACTCCAATCAGCCAAATTGACAGGATGACCCAGACATTTAGACAAGCAGGCTTTTTATGAATTCCACAGGGAATACACAAAATATCATTGCTTGATTCCCATGAAGGAAATAAGGCATCCTTAAGTATTGTAACATACACATCCAGGAAAAGATACAGGATATGAATCCTTCATATAATTTGATGAAAATTTTATTAGATGACCTGGGCAGGGTGCTGCACACCTATAATTCCAGCACTTCGGAGACTGAGGCTGGAGGCTTGATGTTAGAGGCCAGCCTGTGTAACATATGAGTTCAAGGTCAGCCTGTAATACAGAATAAGACCCATCTCAAAAAATTATTGAATGAGAAAATTAACTAGCTTATGAAGTTGTCATGGAATGCATTCTGTGTACCAGAAACTGTTACACCGGGAACATAAAATAATATTGAATAAGATACTCCCTGACCTCTGACCTCTTTTTTTTTTTTTTTTTTTTTTTTTTTACTCCCTGACCTCAAAGAGGAAACATTCTTTAAAAAAGCTGATAAATATGTGGATATTACAGCATAGATGGAATGTTAACGTTGATAAACATAACACCATAATTGCAAAATATAATTCTATGGAATCCAAGATGAAAAGAATATAAGACTTAGAATTATGATAGGTATTGCTGAATAGTAGCCAGATGAGATGCATAAAAGAAGGATATGGGAATTTGCTGGTGAAGTCAAGGAAAAGTACTTTGAAAAAATAGATAAAATTTAGAGTATTATAGAAAACTTTATATTCAAGGAGATTTGAGATATCTGAGATTACTGAAGTAACATACACAAATTGGAAGAGGCCAGGCTGGGAGAGAGTACATGTAGGTTAAATAAAATAAAATAAAATAAAAAAGCAATGCTCTAATTCTAGCATATTTTTTGCTATGCTACTCCAAATAACCTCTGATTTACCATATTCTGAGTAATTTTACAGAAAATAATACTAGGTTTTCAATAAAATAAAATACATGATTACATAGTAAAATAAATTTGAGAACCTCTGATTAAAAGAACTTAAGCTTTATCAGCTTAGCTATATATCTGAAGCTCTCTGAGAAATCTTGCACTGATGAACAATCTAACAAATATTTCCAATGTATGTTACCACAAGTTAATTACTAAGTATAAGAATTATATTCAAACACTTCAAAAGGTTCATGTGTGCTACAGTTTGTGTCTAGTTGTCTCCCCAAAGTCTCAGAGTGATTAATCTGGCTAAAGAAATGTCAAAGCAGTTGAATATTTAGGCAGTGACATAGCTATTGTTAGGGGATTTTAGTCAGATTTATGCTGAGAATCAAGAACAAAGAGCCCAACAGGATGATCTAAAATGTAAGGTTGGCCAGAAAGGAAACTCCAATAAAGCTGTGGGATACAAAGATAGAGCAGAGAGGCTCTTCATTGCCATGAAGGAAAATGAGAATGGAAAAGATAGCCTGAGGCTTTTCCAAACTTCTGGTGTTTCCCACTGGAAAAGCCAGGAATGTGGAGCATCTAAGAAAAGCTTCAAGAAAGGAGCAACTATAGGTTTTAGTGTTTGGCATACTGGATTTCCACTTTCGTTGGTCCCAGTGCTTTATGTTGTCCTATTGTGTACACCTTTTGGAATGGTAATGTTTTTCTTGTGCCGTTGAATTTTGGAAGTGTTTAAGTTTTCATTTATACAGGGCCTTACAACTAAGACTACTTTAAATTTTGGAAGATACTTGGGGCTTAGACTTTTCAGCAATCCTAAAACTGTTATGAATTTGGCAAATCTTAGAGATGGACTAAAACATCTTTTGCAAAAAGGGATCTGCATGAGACTGGGGATGCAGGGGTAGAATGTTATGGTTTGTATCTAGTTGTCCCCCCAAAGTATCGTGCAGTCATAAGGTGGACTTTTAGAGTTTGTGATTAACTCATGATCCACTAGGATTATGGGTGTGAGTACTGCACCCAGCCTGGGGCAGATAGCTTGAATGAAACAGACTTACTCTCTGTAACCACAATTATTACTATTCTTCCATTTGCTTTAGCTGTTTTTCTGTTTTCTGTCACCATGAATTGCTGCCCTCTGCCAGGTGCCACTCCACCTTGGAAACAGCTGAGTATGGACTGAAACCTCCAGAAATTGTGAGCTAAATTAACTTTTCCTTCCTTAATTTGGGTTTTGGTAATTTTGTCCCAGCAATGTGAGAAAAGTAATTGAGACAATGTATCAATATTTTAAAAATGTTTCGTGTAAAACATAGAAATTATGTCTTATGAAAAATATCTATTTAAATCTTTAACTCTTTCACAATTTGTTCTTTCTTATTTTTCAGTTTCTTCTTTTTTTCTAGTGAGTTGTTTTAGTTCTCTGTGTATTCTGAATATTGCCGGGCGTGGTGGCATACGCCTGTAATCGCAGCACTGGGGAGGCTGAGGCAGGAGGATTGGTGCGAGTTCGAGACCAGCCTGGGCTACAAAAGTGTGCTCAAGGCCAGCCTGAGCTGCATAGCGAGACCCTGTCTCAAAAAGACCAAAAATAATAATAATAAAAAAAATGAGCACAAGTGTATCAGTAAAAAATAAACAATAAAGAGATTCTTATCAACTCCCCATTATGCCTCTACCTATTTTCTTTCTCTTTCTTTCCCTATTGCCTTTTATCATATACATTTAGTTGACAATGTACTATTTGGGTATATCAAGAGATTAATGGCAGCCCTTTGTCATTTTTCAAATCTGAATTTTCTAAGAAGCACTACTTTCATGGATTAGGTAAGCACTGTAAGAACAGAAAAGTATTACTTATTCAAGGAAGGTGTGAAAGGATTGGACCACAGGTTTTGTTATTGCATTTATTTTCATGGTGAGATTGAAGACCTAAGACAGAGGAGCTGACTGATAGAAGAAGATGCTGCCAGAAAAGTGAATCCAATAAAAGTGGAATGCATATGGTTGAGTTTTTCTCAGAAGTGGGGACTCTTCTTTCCACAACAGTGAAGGAAGACTACTCATAACCAATAACTCTGTGATCTTTGAACAGTTGCCTTTCATACTATTGGGAGCTTGCCTTTCAGTTAGTTAAAGGGTTGACAGAGATAAGACCCTGGCAATTTAAGTTGCTTTGAAGGTTTTGTTTTGCATGTGGCTGACTCAGCCTATAATGGTGATGGGGCTGGCATAGCATATGGTGTTGGGTATCAAACCATGGTCCCTGAGCACTCGCTGTGACTTGTCTAAACAGATGCTTTAGACCACAGAGCTGTCTCATCAGCTCTACTTTGAAGAATTTGAGAAAGAAGTTTAGACATAAAATATGAAAGTTTCCTTTAAGAAAGATGGTTACCAACTGGATAGTTCTTGTAATAAAAAATCATAAGAGATGAAATACAGGGTAAAAGATAATGCAATTTCATTGATTTGTAAAATGAAAGAGTATACCCAAAATGTGATCATTCATTCTTTCACTTATTCAGTATTCATAGATTGGCAAGGGAAATGAGCAAGTACTTCACAACAGACACAGACTAGTGACTGAAAATCACATGGAAAAAATTTTGATCTTCTGGTTGGATATATCTGCCACATCCTAGAAAAAGTTAGCTATTTTTCCACTCTACTGGAATGACTTTGTTTTAGTTCATGATCTCCAGGAATTCTACCCTGTGGAAGGAGGAGCCCTGCTGTGGCACAGAAACATACTGCCGTGACGGATTGTTTGTGGCATTACAGGTAACTTTTATGATAAGAATTTGAAGGATGCTTAGGCACCATGCATTTTGGAGTCATGTGGATAATGTAGAGGAATAGCACTGAAGGTATCTGGAAATTGTTACCAGAGAGACCTCCTAAGGGATACTATTTTTCCACAAACTATAACACTGGGCTATAAGAACCCATCCCATGGTTTTCTGCTGTAAATGTGTCCTTTAGTATAATAGTACATGGATGTACATCTCAGTGTGTATTACTAGGGAATTCAGGAAGTAATTTTGGCAAGATGAAGAGCAATATGTGTTAATGTGTGTAAACGTGTTAAACTGGACTTTTTAGCCACATAATGTACTAACAGACTTTGAGTATATTTATCTGAGCATTCCAGTGGGTAAAATACACCCACAACATTCTTCTGTTTTGTAAACATATATTTTACCATAAACAAGCAGTTAGTGTAATACTTAGCAGCAAGCTGTGAGTGTGGAAAGCAAAAGCCCATTTGTGCCTTCACCTACTTGATAGATAAATTGTAAGATGTGTACAGAAGATCCAAAGCAACAACAGCAGAGTTTTACCCATGAAATACTGATGGCCAGATGCTGTGATGTACAGTTTAGTTTTTCATTAAAGTTTTTCTTTTGATTTTTATGTCCAAAGTAGCCCAGTTCATAACAATGAAGCATGACAAAACAAATTTCTGAGTTGTAGAGGAGATCACAAGTGAATCATCAGATCATTCATACATGGATGATGAAGATGGTACTGACTTTGACATTGGCTATGTGAGCCTAAGTTCCATGATAGTGAAATGAAGTGAGAATTGGCAAATACAGACACAAGGAATGCAGATGTCCTTGATTCAGATTATGAAGAAAACATCAATATGGGTACATATCTGACTAGTAGAAATGGTTCAAAATGGTCACACAACCAGATGGAATGTCCGGTGTCAGAGTTACGTCTAAAAGCATAGAGATGATTTGGCAGGGGTGAAGCCTATTAGCCACAATATGAGCACTGCTAATCAATGTTGTAAATTGTTTGTAACAGAAAAAATGGTAAAAGAAGTTATGAAATATACAAGTGCTCAAATAAAAGTAAAAAGTTTCAGGTGCACCAATAACTCTCCTAAAAATGTATTCATTATGACACCTCACTAGGTAAACTGAAAACATTCATAGGTCTGGTGTACTTATCAGGTTTTCTATCTTAACAGCAGGAATGTAAAAGACTTAAATGGAAAATTGATAGACATGCATGGTTTGTAGAATAATGGTGACACTGAGGAGATTTGATTTTCTTCAAAATTTCCTGATTTATGATGACAAAATTTCCCACCAAGAAAAAAAAGAATGCATAATCTGGCTGTTATCTACCCACAGTGTGAGAGATTTGTGAGTTACTGTGACTCAGTTGGCACGCCATCTGAGAACATCGCTTTTGGTGAACATATTGTAGGATTTTATGATCTCTGTAGCTTCAGGCAGTACATTGCCTACAAAATTTCTAATTATCTGATAAAGATGTATGCCTTTATAGATGAGAAAACTTATGCTTTCGATGTAGACATTTATCCTGGAACTTAGCCAGGATAAATGACAAAATATGTCCTCATTCATATAGTAATAAACCAAACGATGCTGTGAACACACTTGTTCTTATCTCCTAATCTAATCATAATATGACATTTGACAATCAGTTCACCAGTTTCCAACTGATGCTACTATACTTGCTAACAGAACACAAGTTGACCAGCATAGAACTGTATGCAGAAACAAAGCAGATATTCAAGTAAAATGTTGTAATTTCCAAACAATGAATTATATAGTAGAATTTTTAAATTTTAGAGAGATATGACATTGGCTTTATTTTTTTCAGTACTGGGGATTATACTTAGGACCTTGCACTTGCCAGGCAGGTGCTTATACTGCTGAGGTAAACCTTCACCTCTACATTGGCTTTGAATATGGCTAAAGCAAAACAAACTGGTAGCACTGATGTTAACATTGCCCCATGGTGGAAATATTGATTGGAAAACCTCCACAGAAAAGCCTGAGATGGTAACTTTTTTTCTTTCTTGTTTGTTTTATGCATTTTTACTTTTTAAAGAGAACAGAAATAGTTTAAAAAACAATTAGAAGTGATATAGAATTTTATTAAATAATAAAATATGAATTTAACAATGCATGTTATATTTCACAACGTTGTTCTCAAACTAGTTGTCCTTATTACCAGTTATAATCTTGCAAATTTGGTCAAAAATGATAGAAAATTGAAAAGAAGAAAAAAAAAAGCATTAACTGTTCCCTTCAATAGACCAGCAAAAATCAGCAGTGCAATTATCCAAGCTATCCTGTATATATAAATATTTTTTTCCTTCTTTATTTTGTCCTTCCTTATCCTTTATTATGTCTTTTCCTTGTTCCTTCCCTTTAATAGATTCTTTCACTTTCACAATATCTATTATACCTTTCAGGTTTTTTTTTTTTTTTCAGAACCAGGGATTGAACTCAGGCCCTCATGCTTGCCAGGCAAGCGCCTATCCTACTGAACTATCTCCCAGCCCTCTGTACATTTCAGATTTTAATTGCTCTTTTAGGTTCTTACAATAGTGAGACAATACAATGTTTATATATGTGGGTCTGATTCATTTCACTTATATGAGTATAATCTCTAGTTGTAAGATATGATAACTTTCTACAACAAAACCAAAGGTAGAGTAGATGTTGTTCTATGATTTATACAATTATGATGTCACTTGAAACACAAGCATCAACCGATGATTGTTTTACTGGCTCCTAAATATGTGTGCCATAAATAGTTTGAAAGTTTACAGTTTACGAAGAAAATAACAAGTGCAAAACATCATAGACAAATTTTCTTAGAAGACTGAGACTAGGGTTCATGAAAGATCGTTTGTAACAGAGGAAAAGCACAATGTTTCTTCCCAGGAACTATGTAAAATAATTGTGGAGCCCAATGATAGCTTACAAAGTAAACGATCAGGCACAGCATCACAACAAACTAGCAAGACAATAGAAAAATCTAAAAGATATCAACTGTGCTCCACAGGAAAGGACAGGAAAATGAAACACACATGCTATCAGTGATGTAGTTTTCATATGTGAAGGCTGCCTTGGTGTGACAGTTAAAGCAAGACTATTTTTTGCAGTAGACTTTTGTGTTTACACTGTAGTTCACAAAGGTTTTTTTTTTTGATATTTCAGGTTTTATAAACAAAGCAAATAGCTGATATGAAAATATGATGTCTATTCAATGCACTCATAATATATTTGATAGTTTATTTTATTGATATCATATTTTTCTGCTATGTACACATTGATTTATATAGTAGCAAGGGTCTAACAAGTCAGAAAGACAAGAGAGGTGACAAGAATGGCCTGCCACACAGGAAAGAAAAGCTAAACATGTGTTCTGTCTGAGTAAATGAGACTTGTGCATACAGCATGCAGTTGTCATGTGTGAAGACTGCCATAGTTGTAACAATAGAAGCAAAGATTACTTTTGCTTTAGAGTTATGTTGGTGCCTTCATTGTAGGTTATACAGGAACTTATTTCAAATGTTATCTTTTAGTTTTTATATCCAAGTACACAGCTGATGTGAAAATGTTGATGTTTGTTTTAAATACACAACATATATTAGAAAAATATAATGCCTTACTTTATTGATATTTTATGTTCCTGTTAACTACATATTGTATGATTTGACAACCTCTCACAAAATATCAAGACCAGCAAGACGTCAATGTCTTACAAAAAGCCAAGTAAAGCAAAGCACATTTGCTGTCAGTGTAAACAATATTTGTGTATGAAATGTGCTACTGACATGTGTGAAGACTATGTTAGGTGTGGTAACTGAAGTAAAGATTATTTTGTTTAATTTTCTTTATTAGATCGATTAATCTTTTTTTTTTGGATGTTGTTGTGCAGAGTGTTTTTTCACATAACTTTGTGTACAGGAATACTATCTATATTTTAGTGTTGATTTTACACTACTGAATTTGGCTATTAAATCCACAAATCTTTTGTTGGAGTTCTTGGGCTTTCTTTTTTTTTTTTAAATTAAATCTTATGTATTTATTCACTTGTTTGTTTGTTTATTTATTTATTTATTTGATGCAGGACTTTGCTACATAGTTCAGAGTATAGTGATCCTGCTGTCTCAGATTCTCCAGCGCTGAGATTACAAACATACACAACCACACCCTGCTTTTGTGGTTGGCATGGCACAGATGGAACCTCTGCCTTTGTGTTTGGCGGACAGGTGCTTGGCTTGCGCTGCTGAACTATGTCCCAGCCCAGGTTTTTGGGTTCTCTGTGTAGAAGACCATCTGCAAATAATGATAATTGAGATTTTTCATTTCCTATCTTTATCTCTTTTATTTCCTTTTCTTGTCTACTTGCTCTGGTCAAAGTTTCTAAGACTATAGTGAATAAAAGTGGAGATAGTGGGCATAAATGGCTTGTCCCTGATTTTAGGGTGAAAGCTTTCAGTTTATGACCACTTAGTCTGATGTTGGCTGTAGGTTTGCTTTCTTTGGCTCTATTGATAGGATGTAGTGCATTTATTGATTTGCATATGATAATCATTCCTACTTCCCTTGGATGAATTCCACATGCTCATAGAAACAAAGCTTTGTAAATAAGGACATGAAAAGGGATTAATAGGAGGAGAAGGGATTGGGGGAAAAAGATAAATTAAAATATATCATGTGATGATACAAATTGTTTGTGATGAACATGATTGTTAGGTTTATCTAAAATGTACCAATGAAATAAAAACACACAAACATAAAGGTAGTTTTAGTAGAACTTTGTTGATATCTTATTGTGATTCTTATAGATATTCACTTATGCTGTTCATTTTTAGATATTGTGGTCCAAAAAAGTCAATGTTGTAAAATCTGATGTTTTTTAAAAAATAAATAATAAATATTAAAATACAATATTTAGTTTTTGATTTTTATGTTAGGTATTCATTGTTTAACATAACAAAATTCATAAAGTTAAGATTAATAATTCATTAATAAGACTATTCTAAAGAGTAAACGTGGAAGCAATATGCCCACAGTAATGGACCTTTATGATGAAGTTGATGTTATGTCCCATGGACTAAAAGCACTTAAGTTTGCCTCAATCCAGAAAAAATAAATAGAGTCAGTTTTTCATCAGTACTCAACCTTCTTCTCAAGTGTTGTAACAAAAGTCCACATTTATTTTTGGTTTTACCATTAGCATCTCTCTTTTTTGCAGACTTATTAAAAGTGATTTTATAGCATCAGTAAACACTGAAGAAAGATTCAAGTATTCAGGGCACTCTTTCTTGCTTTTAATCTGAAAAATGCAAATTGGAACAGCAAGATATCATTTTGGTTTATCAAAATGGCAAATATTTAAAATAAAGATATTATGCAGTGCTGATGAGGGTGTGGGGCGTAGATATGTGGCTACTGCTGCTAGGAGTGTGAATTAGCTCAATCATTTTGAAGAGTGATTTGACAAGATGCATCAGAAGCTTAAGGAAAGAGCCATGAGGCATTCTACTTTGAACAACTTATCATAATAGGATAATTCTAGGTGTGTTCAAATATTTATTTATACGCATATTCATTGGAACATTGTTTAAGGGGAATAAATGGAAATGAAGCTAAATGCTCAATAATAGAAAAATGTTTGGATAAACTGTGTTATATACAGAGTAGAAAACAGTGAATCTTTTCAAATGGTGCTATAAAATAATAACAAGGGAAGAAATAAAATGAGATGGGGAGATAATAAGAGACATAGTAAAAAAGTCATCCACATTCAATTTATAAGAATTTGAATGCTGATTAGGAAAAAAAAAAAGCTACCTCTGAAACAATCATATTGAGCCTATCAGGGGTATTTGTGCATTACACACTGATTATATTAAAAATTATTCAAAGTACGTTGGTGTGAATGTAACATTTGTCTTTTTTTCTTTTTCAACTCTCATCTTTTAGTATTACATATGCAAGTGTTTTCTAGTGAAATGGTATCATGCTTAAAATGTGCCTAAAAAAGCCAATGTGAGGAGAAAATACCTGAGTGAAGATATAGATAAAAAATATGATTGACCAATGTTAATACTTAATGAAGTTGGATAGTAGATACACAAGGTTTTTTATGCTACTGTATCTATTTTACCTATGTTTGAAGTTCACCAAATGAGAAATAAAACACTTCGGTGGTTGAATATTTGTTTATATGAAATGATTCTGTGGTACATTGTTGTTTAAAAATACACCATATCATAAAGCCCAGTGTGAGGTAGGATGTGCACTTAGATGAATGCTGGGCAATGCAAGAGGTAGACGCTTTCTTCCACAAATGAATACTCACCACGTGGTTCACAAAAGAAAACATTTGAGAAGATCCATCAAAATAATTTTTGGCATTAAATGAGGATTCCCTGGAGAAATACAGGAGATTTGTTCTTCAGAGGTTTTGGGCCACAAAAACTTTCAATAAAAATATTTATTTGAAATGAAAACATATAATTTCTAAAATATCACCGATTGACTAACTATGTGCCACCAGGGTGACATTTATTTGGATGACTGGAGCAATAGAGCACCAAGAAGAAAAATTCTTCAATCCTTGGACTATTATAAATCTGGGTCGCTAAATAGGTGCTGACGATGGGCCTACCTAGATCTGGCTTCCCAGGAGGTGAAGTCCACAGCAGTGATTGCTTCAAGGGGCAGAGAGAGCAAAAGTTACGTTGGGAAGTTTGAATGTAATATGAATGACACATGGGGCTCTATGGTGCGTACTAAGTTAATAAAAGCTTATGTTAATCCTCGTCTCTATAAAATCTATTTTTTTTTAATCAGAGGACTGTACCTACCTATCTATAGAATAGATATATTCAGTTTCTTTTCATGCTAATTTAGCTTTTCATAATCATTTATTTGAGCTATACTCTCCTATCCACCCAAAATGTTAACTACTAACTTTTCTAAATTTCATTTTTGTAATCTGTAAAACGTATTCACAATAGTACTTAAAACACTGCGTTAATTTAACAATGCATACATACAGTGTACAGTATATGTAACATTGCTTGGCAAGGGCCTACGACTTAGCTCAGCGATCTAAAGCACCTGCACAGGCAAGCTTAGGTGAAAGCACCGGGACTGCAGTTTGATCCCCAGCACCACATGCTGTACCAGCCCTGCTCCCAGGGCAGGCTGAGCCAGCCAAGGAAAAAATGAAACAAAACAAACAACAACAACAACAAAATTGTTTGACAAAGTGCTCAATCTTCTTCTGTTTTCTCCTTTCCTTTATTGTCTTTCTTTTTATCTTCTCTCCTTTGGGATTCTTTTTTCACATGATACAATGATAGACATTGCTTAATCATATAATTTAGCACATAATTTGAAAAAGAAGTATCTGAAAAATACAGTGAAAGGCATGCTTTCTGCAGATAGAAGGGTGAGCATTTACTATGTAAAAGAAAATACTTAGATTTCCCCTCATAAAATATTTAACAATTTTGTCAAAAATATCTAAGACATTAAGTTCAGTATAGTTAAATAATTCAGAAATGTAAAAACACCACACATTGTTGCAATCTCTGATAGTAAGAAAGGGAATTAAAAAACTTTTGGGGTCAGTGAAGTGTGTGTGTTTATGTAAAATTTCTTGATTGAAAAAAAATCCCCATGCTCAGCTGCTTAAAATACTGGTTTTCAGAAGTTTTTTTTTGTTTTGTTTTTTTTAAATTAAAGTTTGCAAAGTTGTTTGCATCCAAGGGGAGTTTCTTCAGAAAGGTACTTTATCTAGAATTTTCCACAGAGTTTCAGTATCATTCAGAGTAGTTAATTGAAGGCTTGATTCAGAAGATCTGCTTCATTCATATGGCCAAAAATATCCAAGGATTCTATGAATAAATCTCTCTCTGTAAGTATTCTCAAAATGGGCTTTTCCTTCACTCAGAAAAAAAGCAAATTTTTCTGAATTTCAATGAAGTAGAGTATCAGTTTTTTCTTAAAGCCAAAAAAAAAAAAAAAAAAAATCAGTGTATTTGTATTTTGACTTTTTGTGAAAGTCTTTATAGAGGTGATAATTTAAGATCTTGGCTTTGCTAAAGTTCATTAGCCTAGATAGCTTTAAGCACTTACTCTGCAAGAAGCATGGCAGAGATTTTGCTGACCTTGAACAGAAATATACTATTTTTTTTTTAACCAATAAAATCATCCTAAAGACCTAAATTGTACCATACGTGCCCAAAGTAGTACAGTGTTTCTGCCAGTAGAAGTGTGGTTGACAAGGATTAGTTTCCATATTTCAAAGAACTCAACAAGCCAGGTAACTTTCAAAAGAATCTTCTGAGAGACAAAACTAAGAATTCATTGCTAGATCAGTAACTTTATCCAGTTGGTGGTGATTATGGATAGCGTGGCTGGGAATCTGCTGACACCTCCATGTAGTTTGGAAAGTCATTCCTTGTGCCAAACAGTGATGGAAGAACTGACCGCTTTGTCATTCTGATCAAAGTGACATCCATCTCCAAAACTTCAACAGGTTGAGCTTGTGATGAACCTCAGTATTCTCACCTTTGGCTTGCCAGTATGATAAGAAACCCTGTTGATGGTTTCAAGACAAAGCTTTAGTGTTGTGAAAACTTGGAGTTCAGCATATTTCAAGACCCGAAAATCCAGGTTTCAAATCATGGAAAAGATCCAAATTATCTGTTTCCTCCTACACATGGCAAAAAAGTTAAGCAGCTCTTCATGTTGATAAGCTCTATGTTTTGTCTGCTAAAACTTGCCTTGTGAAAAGTACTACTATTTTTCTGTCTCAGCATACCAAGGTCCCAATTAAAAAATACAAAGAAAAAATTTGCACCAAAACATACCTATACGTTTTATAAAAAGTGATGTATATAGTATTAATGGAGTGATATGTTCTCATTGATTTCTACCAATGGAAATATTTACCAACTTTCAAAGTAAGTCAGTGGTTGCAGAGGGCCAGCCCTCACAGAGGGGATGAGGGTAGAAGGAGGATGGAATGAAAAGAAAGAAAGATGGGATAGGGTTGGGAGTCTGGATGATGAGTTTATTTTGCTTCAAGCTTACATACAGAAAATTTCAATCACGTGCCTCACTTTTGTCCTGCCTACCTCTAAATCATTCTATTTTCCTGGGGCCAGAATAATTTCCCAAGGCCAAGCTGATAATCAGAAGACCATGCATTGCAGGGCAGTGAATCTGCAGCTGGGTCCCTTGCCCAAACTGTCATTGAAGGAAGGCTGTGCACATTGCCACCTTCGGCTTCCTCAGCAGACTGTTTCTTCTGCAAAGTCAGGCCTTATCAGGGTCTGCTCTCCAACAACTGATGGTGATTCTATGTTCCATAATCAGGCAAGTACAATTCTCTCAATGTGTTTGGCACAGGATCTCACTATGCTGCTCAGATATTTGGAAATTCAAGGAAATACAAAATTGTAGCCTGTCAAGAATATGGTTTTTGGCCCAGTCTCTTATTTTCAAGTACTACCCTTGAGAGAAGGACAGTAACTGAGTTTACACCAGGAGCAGTACATATCAAAAAGACAAGAGTGACATGTATTCCAAACATGGTTTTAGCATTACATTGTGCTATAGTCAATATGCTGAACCTTTTGAAGGTTCTTGAGACTAATATATGATTCATCCTGTGTACGTAAGTGTATGGTTTTGCTATTGATATGTTTTCTGCTTTGTCTGCTTCCAGTCACTTCGTTGTTTAATCCATAACACATTCAGCTGTGTTATGCCCTTAAGTTTTTGTTTTCTTCTTTAAAGTTCTTATATTAGGGAGACTATACGATATTTACACATATAGGTCTGGTTTATTTCACTAGTGAGTATATGTTCAATATACATCCATTTATATATGAAGTCTTCAAACTTATTCACTATGCTGCTCAGACTCCTAGTCATCCTCCTGTTTCCAGACTCCACAGCACTGGGATTACAGGCTGGTCTCAGTGGTCAGCTGAACGTGCCCAGGGGCAGGGCTGGCACAGCCTGTGGTGCCCAGGATCAGGCCTCAATCCTTGAGTTTGCCTAAGGATTTAGGCGTAGTTTTCTGAGGTAACTTGCCAGCTACCTCTTAAATTGTTTTACCAAATATTCACAGCATGCTCTGACCTGGTGAAGAATAAGTTCTATGCTTGAAGATTGATATTTTTCAAAACCTAATGATGCTCTTCTTTGAAAATAGATGTAGTTGCTATCAAGTTTAATTCTAAATTCTGATATCCCTGACACCTTCTTATGCCACCGAGCTGGCCACTGAAATGGCATGGTGGTTCATGCCTATAATCCCAGAGCTGGGACAACTGACACATGAAGATCACCATCAGTTCAGTCTGAGTTGCATGAGACCCTGTACCAAATAAATAAATAAATAAATAAATAAATAAATAAATAAATAATTTTAGAAATATATAACAAAATAAATTCTGCGATACTAAATGTTTTTCATTGATTGTTAATCTGGTGTTTAATACACAGTAGTTTAGTACAAGCTCAGAAACATATTATCAATAAAGTTTGATGTCTTAAATGAAATTGTAATATAAAAAAGAAAATACTTTGAGAAGAAGACTTCTAATATGATCACAGGGCAGCTTAATTTGGTTAATTAATTATCTTGGAAACTCTAAACATTAATAGAAAGTGAAAACACAGAGAAACAAAATTATAGTCAGTGAAACTGGTACATATAGAACACATATAAATGCCAAGTTACTGCTTTTTTTTTTTTTTTGGTACTTTTTAGAGAAGTGTCTAAAAGACAGGATGTTCAGGGTCTCACTACCAGATTGCACTTGTTGTGATCCACCTGTTTACAGCCTCCCAAGAGCTGTGATTACAGCTGTATGCCCCTGCACCCAATCTCAATTGCTATCTCAGTGTACCCTGGGGATGGACCCTGCTCGACAGGCCCAGGGATTGAACCCCTGGCCCCTACACCTTCTTGTAGGTGCTTTAATCTGCTGAGCTATTTGGCAGGCCCCCAAGTTATTGTTAAGTATCTTGAAAAGCACTAAGACCAACCCTATTGATCCTACCGCAACATGCGAATGAAACACAGTGTAGCAGAGGAAGAGGAGAGCGTATAAGGGCAAGCATTTGTAGAGCAGATCTCAAAAACATCTGGAAAATTTCCACTTCTAGAAAAGAAATTCTACTTTATGCAGAAACTATTATGAGAAATCAAACAGTGTTTAAATAATCCAGAAAATACAAAAAGATATGACAGATCTTCCAGGACAGTATCATTAAAATAGTATAAAAATACTGCAAAATTAATTGGTAAAAGTTAGGAGCTCTTGGGAGCTGAGGAAGCTGGAAAATTGGCCAAGTGTGTGTAGGTGGGACTAGGCCTTGGTGCCTATAGGAAACAAGCTACCTCAGTCCTAAGATGAATATCCTGTCTCATTAAGGTCGGCTCCTAGTTTCTAGGCAACCTTGTATCACATGTTGCTAACTTTGCAAAGGTATAAATAAAGGTCTGTTTTGTTTTGCTTCCGGGGTCATCTCACCACCCAGGCAGAGGAGCCACCACCTAGCTCAGCTCTTCTCTTCTTGTCTATCTTTTCCTCATCCCTGCCACTGCTTCTGCTGGGGCAGAACTGATGGCACTGAGACCAATGGATCCCTGTAAAGGGCACTTTAAAATTTAGGAGCTCTGTTTTTTGATGACTTTAAATAGTCTGGAGTTCAACAACTAAAAATTTGGGAGCTGGAGAGATAGCTGAGGGGTACAAGTGTCTGCCTGGCAAGTACAATGTCCTGAGTTTGATCCCAGGTTACACACACACACACACACACACACACACACACACACACACAAGTATAACATAAGATTAATGGTACAAGATTTAACTTTCTCACAACTAGATAGCTCAGTAGACTAAAACACTGGCTTGGTGGTGAGACAGCAATTGATTGAGACTGAGCATGCTGGCACATGCCTGTAATCCCGTGTTTAGGAGACTGAAAACAGGAGAATCACATAATTAACTTTCTCATGTTAAATTAGGAGGATTAGAGAAAGTGTAGTTATATACAGGAACCTTTTCTAAAGAAAAATTTATTTCTATATGATTTCAGAAGTGACTCTTCATTCCCTAAATTATACTCAATTTCTTGAAAAAATCTAATTAGTTGTGATTTTGAATGAAAGAAACTATCTAAACAGTTATAAATGTCTCACTCATGGTGCTAGAGGGTTGACTGTCTCCACTCTCAGAGATGAGCTAGCCAGGCAAAACTCCTGCATCTTATTCTGATAACAGAGGATTAAGGAGGTCGAGGACAACCCAAAATTCCCTGTCCATAGACATTGCTTTCTTTAAGAAATCCAGGTCACTCTGGATTCTGTTTCTATACCCTTGCTTTGACATGATGTGCCAAAAGTTGAATGCTGAGCTATGAGCTTTTAATTGTCCCAAAATGTTGTGCTCCCTTTTTTGGAAGGGATTTATTAGAAAACTGTTGGAAATCCTCCAATTCTGATGAAAGCAAAAGCAGAGTTTGACTGCTGAGACTACACTAGGTTGTATTTCTTAAGATATCCTGTGCTTGTTATAAAACTTGCACTATTTTTTAATCCAGCATCGATGCCTGCAGCCTCCAATGTTAGCCACTCTTGTGCACAGATGATTTTCTGGACCTTTGAAAGCAGGCAGGACCTCAGTGACGTGCCTCTCTAAGACCCTAAGGAGGTGTGGTTCACTGAGGAAAGAAGCTTCACCTAAGAAAGGCATCACAGGAGGTGATGTAGCTGTCAGTTCACAACAGATCACTGAGGTCACCTTCCCTTAGAGAATTCTGCTCAAAAGGCAGAGTTCATAGCCCTTACTTTGGCGTTAATATTAAGTCAAATATGCCTTGCAAGTTGTACATTCTCATTCAGGAATCTGGAGAAAGGGCTTGCTGCCTAATAAAACCCAAACAGGAAGTTCTACAGCTCCTAGGAGCAGTCTATCTTCCCAAGCAGGTTGTTGTCATGCATTGAAAGGGACCTCGAAAGGCATGACTAAAGTCTCCTTCAGAAATCAAAAGGCTGGCGGGGAAGCGAGAAAAGAAGACTTACAGCCACTCAAAACCCCAGATTTATTCTTAGCTCCTGAGAAATAATTAAACTGATCCATTTTCAAAAGATGTAGTGAAAAGCTACAAAAACTCTACATGACAGCCTATAGCAGCTTCCCTTAGTGAAATTTAGGCTCCTTTCCATCTAGTCTCATCACCTGAAATTTCTCAGTAACAGCCGAAGTTCATAAAATGGCTCAATCAAAAATGTAAAGAGCGGGAACCCCGTGTTAAACAAAGGGGCAGGTTGGCAGAGTGCAAAGGCTGTATAAATTACCTGCTTAAATAAGCAAAATCCGAGCCCAAAGCTGTTGAGTGGTTTACTAACCTTCTGACAGATGGGACACTTTTCCCGGGGCTCCTCCCCCTTTAGAGAAGCATAAGTATTCACTGTTCCAGGAAATAATGTCCTCTCTTGCAGGTCTGTGGTGGAGTTCTTTAGGTGTGTGCCTTTTAATTTCAGCCCTATAAAACCACTCCTAGGGTGGGCCAAATAACTCAGCAGTTTAAAGTGCCTGCAAGCAGGGCCAGGGGCCAGGGATTCTATTCCCCGGGCCTGCCATGCTGGCCCCACCCCGCTGAGGGTCCACTGAGCTGGCAGTTGAGACTGGTAGTGGTGGCGCGTGCCTGTAATTCTACGTCTTGGGAGGCTGTAAACAGGCAGATCACTACGAGTCCGATCTAGCAGTGAGACCCTGAATACCCTGTACACCCTTCCCTGAAACACCCCCTCCCCCACACACACACGCAAAACCCAACCCAACCCAACCAAACCAAACCAAACCAAACCAACCAAACCAAACCAAACCAAACCAAACCAAAACAATAAAAAAACCCTCTCCTGCTCCTCTAGCTGACTAGTCCTGAAAATTCTTTTCCATAGTGGGAATCAGCAAACCTGAAAACTTTTTCTGCAAGCAGGTAGAGAGCTAAGTTTCTTTAATCAGCTTGAAGAACCTCTGTGAACCCTGAAAGCGACAGTTGTACTAACTTGCATTTAAGCATATTTTATCCCATCAGCTTGCCATCATTTCTTTCCTTAGATTCTTTATGACAGCCATTTTAACTAGGTTGAGATGGAATCTCAGTGTACTTTGTTTTACATTTACCTGAAGGCTAAAAATATTAAATATGGGCCATTTATATTTCATGTTTTAAGAAAAGTCTGTTCAGTTCATTTTGCTGTTTTTTATTTGATTATTACTATTTTTGGAGTTAAATTTTTTGAATTTGTTACATAGCCTAGATTTTTTCTAAAGAGAGCATAAAATGGTATTAAAACAGAAAAAAAATACAAATGATACAGAATTTCCCTTAATAAAATGAATTTGACAGTATTTGTTATATGGCATAGTGTTGTTTTCAAATTAGTTGTTCAGATAAGTTGATATACATGTACATAATTAGAAGAAGGAAAAAAGAAAATAAGTAAGAAACTCAGAAGAGAGAAAAGCAGCAGAAAATTGAAAAAAAAGACAAAAAAGTAAGCATTTAGTGCTCCTTTCCATAGATAAGTAGAAATTCAAAGTACAATTATCCAAAACATCCTGCTTAAATATATAGATATATCTATATTCTAGATTTTTATCATCTATTATAAAAGTAGCGACAGTGATTTTTCTCTCACTCTGCAGGCTGTCTCTTCACACTGCTATTTCTTTGGCTGTGTGGAGTATCTTAATTGGATGCAGTCCCCTTTGTAGATTCTTGCTTTCACTTGGTCTGAAGAGGTTCCCTGAGCTAAGATTATGAACCTAACCCACCCTAAGCAAGGTGCATCTGCAGGATTACTGACTGCTCCTGCAGCAGTAGAATTTTCAGGACTAGCCAGAGGTACACGGAGGATTCATTTGGAAGAAATATTAGTACACATTCTGAGTGCAGGCCCTCAAGAGGGAGAGGTGCCCTACAGCTTGGAAGTGGGAATTTTTTTCTGTGGTGGAAATTTGGAAATTGTCAGTGTGTGTTCTCTATTTTGTTTTGCTACGTGGGAAATGATAACCCACCCCTAAGAGAGGAAGACCTATGTTGTACATAGAGAAAACTAAGTTACAAGTGAAAAGATGGTCTGTACACAGGTAAAAAAGGATCATGCACAGGTTCAAAGAGAAATGACACAACTCATTTCCAGGTGAAAAGGAATTCCCTAGGCTTTCTGTGCCCTGAGAGAAGCAAAAAAAAAGTTAAGTTGGACTGATGCTGATATGCTCATTTATAAAATTATAATTTTCTATGTCTCCTTTCCACCTGTGTCTCTTTTTTCTGTTCTGCCTCATTGACATTATTTTTCAGCTTTTGAAATGTTATTCAGTGTCAGGTTATATCTCATGCCAGACCAAAAGGGCTTTTAAAAGGACATCTGTCCCAACAACTTACATGCCTGAGGGAGAAGCCAACTTAGGAACTCTGGATACAACAAGTTATTGAGTTTTGGGGTGTTGAAGTCTCTTTCTGGAGGTGGTTTCTGGGTGTTTTCCATCCTGAGAAAAGAATTGGCCAAGAGAAACACAAAATCAATCAATCAATCAATCAATCAATCAATCAATCAATCAAGTGAAACTTTATTAAAGTAGGAAAAGAAATAGACTCAGCAGAGTGAGTTTTGGCCAAGCACAAGTATGAAAATAAGTGCACCGTACAGCATGGAGGACCCAGGGAAGAGAGCACAGTGGTAGGTCTCAAACTGGGCTTTGTGCGTCATCCCCTCCTCAGCCTCGCATCAGATCTCAGCCTTATTATCAAAAAACATGGTTGAGCTCTGACTGGAAGTCCACATGCAGGTTATTGTGAATTGCTCTGCTCTTGTGTTAAGAGAGCTTCTCACACTTCCTTTCTGTTATGGTTTGTGTCTAGTTGTCCCCACAAAGCCTCATGAAGTCATGGGGTGGGGACTTCTAGAGTTTGAGACTAACTCATGATCCACTGGGATTATGTGTTTTAGTACTGTGGGATTATGGATCTTAGTACTACTGGGATTATGGATTTTAGTACTGCTAGGATTATGGGAATGGCCTGAGGTGGACATCCTGGAGGCAGAGAGCCTGAGTGTAGTATAAGAGAGACAGAGAGACAGACTCTCTGTTGCCCTGGTTGGTCGGTTGTCTGTTGTGATTGTTGCTGTTCCGCCACCATGAACTGAATGCTCTCTGCCCTTTTCCCCTCAGCCTTGGGACAGTTGAATATGGACTGAAACCTCCAGTAACTGTGAACTAAATAAATCTTTCCTTCATTCATTCTTGGTTTTGGGTATTTGTCTCAGCAATGAGCAGAGAGTAAGTAAGGCACTTTCCCACACGGTTTTACCCATCTGTAGCTTCCTGTCTCAGTTTGGCCTGAGAGTCACATATCCCTACAATTTGAGGAGTGCCCATGGAGAGGAATGTCCATCTTCCATAGCTTCTTTCATGTGGAAGGGGCTCTAGACCCTACCTACTGGGAATTTCACACTCTCCAACTACCTTACAGTGTTGTAGCTCACTGGTTGGGTTGAACAGAACAATTGTTACAACACAATTTGAGAAGTACTAGTGAACTTTACCATCATGTTGGGCAAATGGAATTCAAATTAGAGGACAAAGTATGGCAAAGGAGGAGGTCAGATAAGTGATCAAGAGCCTGACTGCTATAGCCTTAGCAAGATTACCCCTCACATGTAATGTATCTAATTACACAGAGGAACCTCAAAACAGGTGTCAATTTAGGTTGTGGTAAATTAGGACCATTAGTGACTCTAATTATCTTTCCCTGGAGAAAAACTGAGATCATGCTTTCTGAAGAGGAACCTCAGGCCTTCAGAGGTGCTCAGAAAGAGCTTTCATTTTAGTCCTGTGAAAATTCTAGTGCCATTTTTTCATGTAGGATTTTTATAGCTTGGCACCGCATCATATAAGGATGCAGAACGGTTCTTCAGGAACTGAGAATTAGGCTAGAGACTTGTGGGGTTGTAACACTGCTCCTTTTGCCTTAGTATTAGCCTTTTGAGCTCTCAAGAAGACTTTAGACATGTGTCTTTGGCATCCCTTACAATACATGAATGCAAACTGCTTGGGAACTCCCTGTAGGAGTTGGAGAATTCCCTGATAGTACTTAATAGATGATTGGTTTTTAGTCAGCAGGTCCTTTTCTTTCCAAATTGTTGCAAGGGCATGTAGAAGTAAAATGGCATATTTGGAGTCTGTGTAACTATTTTAACTTTTTGTCTTTTCCTAATGTCAATGTGCATGTAAGTTATGAGCTCTGCTCTTTTAGTGGAGAGAGGTTTCCTAGGGAAATGGCTTGATGTCAAACTGGCCACTGAATAACCTGCTTTGGATGCCCTTTTTGGACAAAGCTTCTTCCCTCAGTGAGCCACACTTCTCAGGGTCTTGATGGTGCAGGGCACTGACGTGCTGTCTACTTGTGCATCTGTGAGATTGCTTATTCACAAGTGTGCCTAACTTCGGCACCTGTAGACATCAAAGAAATAAAATTAAAAGTAGCACAATATTTTATAGTAACCTAAGGGGTATATTAGAGCATGGTCTGATATTTGGCAAACCATTTGCTGTTAGCCACAAGTAGTGTTTGATCTCTCAATAATTTCTCTGAACTGAAAGGAAGTTGGGACTTCTACTTTCTCTCCTCAAGGTGGTGGCAGCTTTCTGTTAGCACAACCTTCGCTGCCTTCTCCCCAGCAGGAAGACCATCCAGCAGCCTCTCCATCCAACTCTCTGAAAAATGTATGACTGGGAAGAGATTTTGTCCTAGTCTTGGGTTGATATACTCAAAGTGATTCCTCTCCTTTTTCATATGTGGAGGAAGAAAGGTTCTCTAAAATCAGGTATTTTATTATACCATAAAGCAAGATCCACCTGTTGGCTGATTATTTCAGGATGAGCTGGCATAGTCCCACCAAGTAAAATCCACTGGGCCTTTGTGAGAATCTGACAATTGCCACGATTTTATTTTTTTTCCTAGTGAAGGATTAGGCCCCTTGTGGGAGAATTAGAAACTCACAGTTAAACATTTGACATTCAAAGTGCCACGTGACAGCAGGATTAAAAGATCTCTAATTAAAGGTCTCCTAAATAATAACTGTGGCTATAGAACTGGAAGTTGGTCTTTCAGAGAAATAAATAAAAGCAGAATGAAGTAATTCATTTGGCTAACGCATGACATCCAGTCACCAACATGCCTCACAGGAAATGATGATACCATTCGTAGAGTATCACAGGTTCCTTTGGATTTCAGAGGGGAAAACAAGAGTTCTGATTGGCGAGGCCCTCTCTGGGAGCAGCTACAGTTCCAACTCTCCATGAATCAGGCATGTGCATTACCTCACATTCAGAGCGAACCTCAGGCAGTGGCTTGGTGTGTTGAGGGCTTGGTCTGAAGACTTCTTGTGCTCGGGTCATCCCTGGATTTCTCTCAGATGATTTGGGTGAGTTCAAAGCTATGTTTCTAGCTTTTCTCTTTGGATCCTTCTCCAGAATCCAATGCACTCAGAAAAGACCATGTCCAGCAAATAGATCATAATTATTTGGGGTCCTAACAAAAGTTTCTTCATAAAAAAAAATGATATTGACACATTTACCCCTATGAGACAGGTAGGGATCCAGGATAGGATTACAAAAGACATTTTCCTCTTCCTTGGAGGGCATACTATATAACATAGCTTCTGGGCTTTTCCTAAGATAAAGGGTTACAAAAGCCTAAACCTCATGGATTTGATTACAACTTTTATGTTTTAAGTAGATGTATCTTACCTGAAAAAGTAGTCTCATAATTTAAGCTGACATTCTGTTTCCATCTCTTACCATTTACTAGTTCATATTGAGCCCAAACTGTAGTGTAAAATAGGTAAGTTATTCCACTATAAGTTGGCAGGATCAAATCTTTCCTGCTGATCTACGAAATAACTTAGTTGCAAAGTCAGTGGAATCTTCAAGGTCTGTTTCCTGAGCCTGGCTATTGTTCATTTCAGAGTGGGGGGAGGAGACCTTTTGGTATTTAACAGTGCCCCATGCCCATAAAGAGTCCCTTGTTACACTTAAGTATTTCCTAGAGAGATGCTTCTGTCCGAAGCTAGAATGATTCTGGCTTCTTTCACAGGAGCATAGAACAAGGCCTCCTGAAGGTTTTTTGTCTCCACAAAGGGGGTATTACATACTAAGAGAGGGTGTTAGGGCACTTGTTGGCTTCACCTGGCCCTTCTCAGCCAGGTCAGGGTGGAGCTCCTCCAGCTCCCTTAGCCATGATTGAGACACATAAGAGCTCTGCTTAGGCAGAGTGGAGCCACTTGAAAACAGTATCTCTTGCATTTAACCCAATAGGAAAAAACAAACAAACAAAAAACAAACAAAAACCTTTGGTACTTTCTTTAAGTCAATTGAGCTGGAAATTTCATTTTTGTTTTTCCAGGAAAAATCTTTTAAAATCCTGAGAATGACTCAGTCACTTGTGTTAAACTTTACTTGTTCTTTTGCTTTGCTCATGGATTAAAAAAACAACTTTCTAAATTGCCTGCATTTTGTTAGAAAAACAAACAAGGAAGGGAAATAAACATGGGGGAATGCAAGGTTGCTGGTCACATGACAAAACAAGATGGTGGTCAGTCATGTGATGAGACAAGCTAGAGACCCTGGAAGATAATGGCAATCCAGGGGAAGTGCATAGACGGGAGTTTGAGCTCAAACAAAGTGCAGTGGAGCAGGCAGCTAATTAGGCAGGTTACCAGATCACTAGTACTATTTCTCCCTGAAGGAGTGAAAAAGATGAGGAAAGTATCACGGAGAACAGAAAAGGAAGTTCAAAAAGGAGTACTCAACTTCAGGTTGCCCACATGATGCCTGAGTTACCTTTCCTTCAAATGGTTCAGAACAGGTTCTCTGGCTGTTCTTCAGTGATTTGCATGTGCAGTAAGTGATCCAAAATAAGCCTGGAGATGAAAAGGGGAGATAAATTGCATGTGCACCTGTAGGTCTCCTGTGGGTGAGGAAAAAAAAAATCCCTGCATGTCATTTTAGAGAGAAACAAACAAACAAATAATCTGGCAAAAGGCCCTTACCTGCAGCTCCTGGTTGGCTGAGCCAAACATGCTATCAGGCTTTGGGCTGCTGGTATTTCCTTCTGGAGGTGGATTCTTGGTTCTTTTCATCATGAGTAAAGAATTGTTTAAGATAAGTACATAGTACCAAAGTGTTATTAAAGATGGAAAAGAAACAGGCTCTGCAAAGAGAATTTCAGCCAAATAAAAGTAGGAGGGTAAGCACACTGCAGAGCATGAGGGTGGACCCTCATGCAAGAGAGAATGCAGCGGCAATAACTCTTTGTGGATTGTCTTTTTGCATTATTGATTCTTCAGGCTGTCGTCAGGCCTACCGACCGGAAGGCTGCTTGAATTCTCTTGAGGAGTCGGTGTGCACAACTCTGGGGCAGATCCTGAGCTCATACTTGAGGGTCTTGGTAGGTCTTCTTTCCCAGCCCGTATTAGCCACATCCTTTCTTCCTTCCTCAAAAAGATGCTTTTTCCCTTATACTCATGGCCACAGTGAGTCTGTTTACCAGCCTGAGCTTACTCTGTAAATTACACTTCTTTTACATGTAAGTTTTCTATGTGTCTTTCCCAATTCTTTGTTGAGAACACTAAGAACCTGAAAGGAATTCTCCTCAGGTCCACCATCCAATAGCAGCTGTCTCTGTGTGTGTGTTATGGTGTGTATCTAGGTGTTTCCCCAAAGCCTCATACAGTCATCGGGTGGTTTCTAGAGTTTGTGATTAATTCATGATCCAACCCTGGGTTTATGAATGTGAATGCTATTCTAGCTCTGAGGTGGACAATCTTCATTACAGTGTAAGGAGAGGAGAGACGATTGCCTTTGCTGCACTGCCTTTCCCGTGGCACTTCACTGTTTTCCATAACCATGAATGGCTGCTCTCTGCCTTGTACCACTCCGCCCTGGAGCCAGCTGTGGAGGGCTGAAACCTCCACAAACTATGAGATGAATAAAATAAACCTTTCCTTCTTTAATTTTGAGTGTTGGGTATTCTGTCTCAACAACAAGAGAACAGTAACAGAGACAGAATGGGTTACTATTTTTTTGACTTCTATTTTATTCTTGTGATCTTTGCATTTGTTTTTGCCAGTATTATGATGTTTAGGCAGTATACTTTGAATTTCATATTGTGATACTTCCACTAGAACTGTTTCTTAAGAATTGCTTTAGTTATTCTAAGTCTTTTATATTTGCACATGAATTTTAGGATTGTTATTTTCTAGTTGTATGATGGATATCATTGATATTTTGATGGATATCATGAGAATGTGTAGATTGCCTTTTACAATGTGGTGTTTTTCAATAATATTAATTCGATCAACCCATGAACATGACTAGCCTTTCCACCTCTCTCTCTCTCTCTCTCTCTCTCTCTCTCTCTCTCTCTCTTCCTTTCTGTGTTTTGTAATTTTCATTGTAGAGGCTTTTGCTTCATTTTTCCATTTTCTTTTCTTTTTTTTTTTTTTTTACTTTTGCGTTTGTTTTGTTTTTAAGGTATGGTACTGTATTCTCTTAAACCCAGAACTTTGTGAGATTGAGGTAGGAGGACTGCAAGTCTTAGTGAGGCAGAAGATTAGGGCTTGGCAAGATGGCTGTGTAAGTGGGAATGAACTGTTGATCACAGAGTTCCAGGACATATGTCCAGCTGTTCCCAAAGCATTGTACAATGAACCACAGAGTGCTAACCGCTATTCTTCTTGTGAAAATTTGAGCAGGTTTTTGGTAGGACAGCCTAGACCTGACACAGTAGCAGAAACTTAATAGTCCTTTCGCCCCTGCTCCCTGCCAACAAAGTTCAGCTTGTTAGTTCTTTGCTTGTTATTTGCCCAGGTAATAGTTCCAGTTGCAGTTCCTGTTAGTTTTGTTTCTCAGAATGTCTGCTCACTGTGATGCATATTGTAAGAACCAATACCCAACTGACAAGTCATCCTGCCTCTGTACTTCCTACTTGCTTATCCCAAATAAGTCCTAAACTACCAGAGATCAGAGCCTGATATTTTGGGAATGATCACAATGAAGACCTGGTGATATAATAACCCTAAATCCTGGGTATCATTATGGTGCTTTTGAATGTTAGCTTAAGGAATGTTAGCTGTGGGGGGTGCTGTTCAATTGTTCCATGATTCATCTAGTTCTTTAAAGAGTGTCTCTCTTTTCTGACATTCACTTGGCTCAAAAACCAGCTCTTCAGTGTATAGTTTTCTTTTCCTACTATAATCAGTGTAGAATCTCACTACATTTCATGTTTGCTTTTGCCAGTTCTCTGACCATAAGAGAAAGAAGCTAGAAAGCGTGTCCAGAAAGAAACCCTAGCACCCTGAAACCTAACACTAGCCCTGCCAGTGACTTAGTGAGACATTGCCCCAAAATATAGATAAATAATAAGATAAAATAAAACATGGCTGGACACAGATCTCAGAGCAAGATCCTGGGTTCAGTTCTCAGTATGGAGAAACAAAATAAAATTTATTGTGAATGGAACTGTTTTCCTGATTTATTTTTTTTCCCAGCTACTTGATTTTTCATCTATATAAAAATAAATACTTATACATGTTAATTTTATATCTTCAATTTTGCTGAATTTGTTTATCAAATTTAAATATATGATTATAGTCATATATTGGCTATTCTTTCTGAATATTGCTATTATCATTTTGCAATCTCGCCTGAACCCATTAAAATGTTATTGGGTTTGGAGGTGCTAGGGTCTTTTTCTAGACATGGTTTTAAAGTACTTTCTATTTTTACTACCTTAAAAATTCTTAGTATGCCCTATCAAGATGAGTAAGTTTTATTCCATACTTCCAGTATTACAGATGTTCATAATTATTTTTTAAAAATAAGCCTCCTTCTAACTTGTGTATCAAATGTTTTTATTTTTATTTTTTTAAAGAATTTTCTATTTTATTTATTTTTTTTCTTGTTTCAGAGCTTTTGTTTATTTATTTATTGTTATGGCCGGCTCAGCCTGCCCTGAGGGCAGGGCTGGCACAGCATGTGGTGCCGGGGATCAAACCACGGTCCCTGCAGCCTCCTAAGCTTTCCTAAGCAGGCGCTTTAGACTGCTGAGCCATCCTGCTGGGCCCCTCAAAATGTTTTTAAAGTCTCTCTGTCTCTGTCTGTCTGTGTGTCTGTCTGTGTGTCTGTCTGTGTGTCTGTGTGTCTGTCTGCCTGTCTGTGTGTCCCTGTGTGTCTGTGTGTCTGTCTGTTTCCCTCTCTCTCTCTCGCTCTCTCTCTAATGAGATAATTTACTAGGAATCATTCTAAATTTTTCTGAGGGCATAGGATTGGGTTTATGTCCATAGTCTAAGTACAATCCTTTTCCCAAGAATGTTCATTACAGTGAGACTCTTGTCTGCTGGAAAGACTACAAATGGGAAGGTATTCTATTCTCCAATCTAGAAATCTCTGTCCCATTTTTGTAGTTAATTTCATTTTCCAAATTAAATGATATTATTCTTAGCTTTCCTCTCTTTTCCTATACCTTGCCATATGTACCTAAAACAAGCCATTGACACCTCAACTTTCTGTCAGTTCACCAGATATAGTTCTCTTTTCTCTAGCAGCAGGTGACAGGTTTGCTAAATGTTTTGCTATTATAAAATATAGGCTGCATTTTTCTTTCCCATTAGTAATTTCTTTAACCCATTTCTAGCCCTTGCTAATGGTTTTGCCTTTCCTCAGCCTTTGCCAATAGAATCCTTGTACTTCTCAAGCCTTCATCTGCTGACAAATTTCAAAGCAAATATCTCGCTGGGGATTTTATAATAGCCAGTTCATGCTTCTAGGTAACGATTTTTTTATTAGTCAAACTTTAATGTCTTAACACATTAGTATGTTTTTCACTACTTAGTGGGTTGAATGATAGTACTACTGAACTTATCTGAAATCATTCAAATAGCTGAACTTAGTGTTGAAGTTCAGGAGAGCTTTTCTGTGTGGTTGAGCATCTTGGCACATGTAGTCTTCTACATCTCTCAAGATATTCAAACTAGGCTTTTCTACACAGGCATAGCTGTACTTCAAGAAGTCAGGCAAAGGTGCAAAAAAAGTGCTTATTAAGTGTCTCAGTTACTCTTCTTTCTTTGCTGAGACAAATACCCAACACCCAAAATGAAGGAAGGAAAGTTTTATTCAGATCACAGTTACTGGAGGTTTCAGCCCATATTTAGCAGCTCCAAGGCTGAGTGGAACAGGGCAGAGAGCATCCAGTTCATGGTGGTGGAACAGCAACAAATTATGACAGAGACAACTGACCAACCAGGGCAGCAGAGTAACAGAAAGGGAGTCTGTTTCTCTGTCTCTCTTATATTACATTTAGACTCTCCACCTTGGGATATCTGCCTCAGACCACACCCATAATCTCAGAAGTACTAAAACACATAATCCCAGTGGATCATGAGTTAGTCTCAAAAACTCTAGAAGTCCCCACTTGATGACTGCATGAGGCTCTGGGGGGACAACTAGACACAACCATAACATGAAGCCTCTACCGTTTGTCAACTTTCCTCATGTCCTGTTGGTCAAAGAAGTCCCCTAACCAAGTCAAGACTGATTATGCTTGGGAACTACAGAAATGCATGGGTGTTTGCAAACATGATAATTAGGAGTTACTACTTGACAGCACCACGCATGAACATTAAATATAGGACTGAAAAGATGTAGTGGAGAGAGTAGAAAAGATAGCTTGTGACTGTGTGCAATGGCAACAAAGAAAGCAAAACAATACTAATTACTTAACCTTGAAATTTAAGAAATCCTTTTCCCATGAAAGGAGAGTGATGTATTAAAAGTCAGAAAGGAGAAAGAATCAGTGTTTATTACCATACATAACTTGGAAGAAATGAAAGAAAAATACTTTGGTCAGAAGAAATACAAATGAAAAGTTAGTGACATTAAAATATGACAGGAAAAATGATGGAATGAAAGACTCTTTAAGCAACAAATGAAAAGTTGCAGCCAGATGTTTCAGGGAAATTTATCTTGAGAATATTTTGGCTCATGAATATTTTTCCAAATTAAAAATAAATAGCTATATCTTTTACTGTCAGCGTCTAGTTCCAACAAAAATTTATGGTAATTATTGTTTTAAGAGAAAGAAAATAAGATATCCGATAGATATTTTATTTATTTATTTTCCTGTACTGGGGATTGAATTCAGGACCTTGTAATTGTCAGCCAGGTGCATATGCTCTTGAGCTGTATCCTTGGGTCTACCCAATAGAATTTATTTATTTATGTATGTATCTATCTATCAGAACCAGGGACTGAACTCAGGCCCTTGGCTTGCTGAGCAGGCACTTATTCTACTAAGCTACCTCTCTAGCTCCTACCCAACAGAATTTTTAACAGTACCATTCACTTCTAGGAGATAATGAAATAACAGCTATAGTATGTTCCTGAAAGAACCAAAATCTTTAAATGCAACCAAACTCTTCTACAAAGTTCAATATATTTCACTGAAAGATTTTTTAATCAAGGTATGCTTATATATTATATTAATATTTATATATTTTATAAATATATACTATAAATAGGCTATATATATATATATATAATATGACTTTACCTTTTTAAGGAAACTAATAGTAGAACAAATTTTATCAAAGGAAAGATTCCAGGAGAAACTTTAGCAAAAGCACATTTAATGACCATCTACTATATTTAAACTGGATTAATTTGAATGTCAGTGCATCAAAAATTGTATGTGTTGCATTTTCTGGCATAGCAACAATGAAAAATAAGAAAGATATAGAGAAGAATAGAAGCAAACATGTAGAGTGGATTTTCTGGCTTATTCACCTGTGTCTCATCTGAATATCAAAGGATGTCATCTGAAGTGATCAACTCAAACAGTATAAATTACACATATCTATTACTATAAGGGGAGGGCTAAGAGAGAGAGTTCTGTGGCTTGAAATTAAATGGTACCCAAAAAGCAAAGAGAAATGAGTAGAAAAGAATATCAACCTGGCTAACCGCTGCTTATAGGAAAGCATGAGGGGGTAGGGTTTTAAAAGATGGAACAAAAAGTATCACCAAAGACACAAAGGCAAACATTATAAATCTAAAATATGTTAATTCTCATAGATACAAGACTCAGAGGATAGAAGGAGAATTTCATCAACACAAACAGATTTAAATGTAGTTTAAGGGAAACATTTATGTCACATTAATGAAGACTGATAAACTAAACCTATTGAAAGGCAAGGGACTCAACACATGTCTTTGCCACTCTTGCATCACTGGGGCTAAGTACCAACCACCTGTAGCTTCATGGAGGAAGGCTATGCTTGGGCTCTCAGCTTCGTTTTCCATGGCCGGCTGGCTGACGGACGCGGAGGGCGGAGGCGGCTTAATCATGTCAAACAAGAAGCAGGAAAAGAAGGAAGAGCTGCACCCAGGAAAACCTGTGTCCAGGTCGGCCCCAGAAGCCACCTGCAGCCAGGCCCCACCTCCTACCAGCACTCTGAGCTGTCCACGGATGAGTCCTCTGTGTACAGGGCATGCCTGGGCTGATCTAACCGTCCTGCTATGAACATTTGAGGTGAGGGAAGACATTTTTTTCTAAAACACAGCAACACGTAATCCTAAAATAAAACTCATCTTTAGTTTGTATCATATGTACTTGAAGAGTCACAGAAGACCTAAAAGAAAGAGGGGAATGAAAGGTAAATAAGGTAAAGGTACACACAGGAAAATAAAGAAAACATGACTAATTTAGCTTCAGGTAAGGTATAACTTAAATAAAAAAGCAGTTTCCTGGCTCACAGAAATTTTTAACGTTAAAACATCTTTAAAGAGGAAAATGTAACAGTTTTGAACACCTATGCACCAATAGACTCGCTATAATTTTCATAAGTCAGTAACTATGTGAGATGCAAGTATATATTTAAAAATAAAGACTTCCATTTACTGCTTTTAGATTAATATGAAACAAATAAAAGTACACAAGAATAAGTTAAAATAAGTGAAAGAAAATATGTAAGAACAACCCAAACAAGAAGATATATGAAACACATTATTTTATTTTATTTTTTTTAACACATTAAAAATAGAAAAATACTTTAAAAATTATATTTATGAACACATTTATTGTATATAAAATCTACATATCTAAAACAGAAAAATGGTGTAGAAAGTGCATTTTCTGATTTGAATATAGTAAAACTAGACAAAATATTCCCTTGATTTCAAGATTCAAAAAAAAAAATACAGTAAAACCTTGGTTTATGAGCATAACTCATTTTAAGTCAAAATACTAGTATGTCAAAAGTAAATTTTTCCATCAGGAATAATGAAAACTCAGCTGATTCATTCCATTACCCAAAGAAATTAATATAACAATAATTATAATATAGTAATATAGTATGAATAATAAATAAATAGGCCTGCCAAGCTGGACCCACCTCTGGCGCACACTGAGACTGCGACTGAGACTGGACGTGGTGGTGTGCTCCTGTAATCCCAGCTCTAGGGAGGCCATAAACAGATGAATCACTATGGACCCTGAACACCCTGTAGACTTTTCCCTAAAATACAAAAGAAAAAAAAAATAAAAATAAATAATAAAGAAAACACAAAGAAACGTAAACATGTTAACCTGTACTTACCTTTGAAAACCCTTTTGGCTAGTGTAAGGGGGACAAGAGAGCAGAAGGTTACCGGGCAGGGTCACTTTCCCTGTCATTAGTGAACTTACTGCTATGTATTAGCTCATGCAGCTTTAACAAGAAAACTGTCTGGTAACATTTGCCTTTGTCTTTTCTTAGGGTTTTGGTGCTTTTCTATAGACTTTAGTATTGTTTCTCACAGTTTGCACATCTGTGCAATCTATTTTAAAGTAAGGAATTTTTTCATCTTCTCCTTCTCTTCTGCAGGTGAGATCTCCCCAATAGCCTGTTGCTATTTGAAGAGGGTCACCAAAAATCCCAAAGTGTGTATGTGTGTGGAACCATTGAATCAGTTGTGATCGTGTGACTTTTGGCACACCAGTCATACTGCAAGGTTATCAAGTCAAATTTTATTCGAAATGTATGTTCATTTCATAGAATATTGCTGGGCAAAGTGGTGCACGCTGGTAATCCCAGTACTTAGGAGGCTGAGGCAGGAGGATCAGGGTGATTTCAAGACCAAAGTGGGCTACAGAAGTGAGCGCAAGGTCAGCCTGAACTGCGTAGAGAGACCCTGACTCAAACAAAAAAATCTCATAGAATATTCATGGAACAACAATTACAATCCAACATTTTACTGTATTTAAAAATGATCAAAGACTTCTATTCACTACTCAGAGAATAATAAAGAGCAAAAGGACCAAAACATATTTATGTATAGTTTTACTTAACAATCTAATCAAGAAGATATATTTGAAAACATCATTTTAAAAAATTAAAAATCTTGTACAAATGACATTTAAAACATTCTTACAATATGAAACTATAGATTTAAAAATGAGAAATGATGTTGAAAATGCATTTTCTGATTCTAGTATCATAAGACAGATTGGACATGGTGTTCTTTTGGCTTCCAGATTTTAAAATAATTACACCAAATTTTCAGAATTTCCAAAAGCAGTGATACAACAATCACTGGGACAGAGTTAAAATAGAATTGAGAGGAAGAAATGATAGTCCTAGAGGTTTATCTTAATACAAATGAAAGAAAATAAATATCCGATTAGATATGTTAGAACAACAAAGCTTTTGCATACTTAATAATTTCAATTTCTGCAACTATGTTTTTTTTTTTCCTTTTTGAGACAGGGTCTCACTGTGCAGTTCAGGCTGGCCTTGAGCTCACTTTTTATGGCCTAGGCTGGTCTCAAACTCACACTGATTCTCCTGCCTCAGCCTCCCAAGTGCTGAGATTACAGGCATGCGCCACCATGCCCAGCTATAAATGTTGTGTTACATTAAATATGCTTTTTTACTAATGCACAGAGTAGACTGATCGAAGTCACACATCAGTGGGCTTGGGGAATGCTACAGGAAGATCAAACTGATACATGTTTGTTTTTTATTGTCTGTGCAAAAAACCAGCAAGATTTGTTGAAAGACTCCCTAGTTCTCATTTCTAATTAAAATCTGCTTGGGATTAGACTTTAATAATTTAAAGATAAGAGAACATTTTATGTTTTATTACTGTAAATCAAATACTGTATTTAGAGATAATTATGAAAATAGTGAAATGTTATGAATTTGTATTTCTTTTATGTAATAGGTAAACATTTAACTAGGAAGCTATTCAATGTAAAAGAAACATTTTTGGGTGGGCCAAATAGCTCAGCTGATTAAAGCACCTGCAAGCAGGTGTGGGGGCTGAGGTTAGATCCCTGGGCCTGCCATGCTGGCCCTGGCCCCAGGGTACACTGAGATGGCAAATGAGACTGGGTGTGGTGGTAAATACCTATAATCCCAGGTTTTGGGTGGCTGTACACAGGCGGTTCTCTACCAGTCTAGTAGTGAAGACCCTGAAAACCCTGTAGACCCTTCCCTAAAAGACACACACAAAAAATAATAAAATTAAAAAAAGAGGAGCTTGGGAGGATGTCTCAGTGGTCTAAAGTGCCTGCTTAGGAAAGCTTGGGCAGCTGCAGGGACCGTGGTTCGATCCCCGGCACCATATGCTGTGCCAGCCCTTCCCTGAGGGCAGGCTGAGCCGGCCATAAAAATAAATAAACAAACAAACAAAAGTTCTGAAACCAGAAAAAAATAAAATAGAAAATAATTTTTTAAAAAAATAAATAAATAAAAGAAACATTTTTCTTCCATTTTATCAGAAACATAGTTTATACTGGGTGTTTTGAAAGTCATCTAGATTTAACAGAAATCATTGGTAAACTTCATCTGTTTTGCTGTAACTTCCTCTTGAGAAACATTATGTCTCCCATGCCTACTGTACTCCTTCTCCATTTTTACTTTTCCTGTATCAGACTAGTAATTAGACCTGGTCTCTCCCAATGGCTACTAATTTTCTGGTGTTCCAAATGATTGCCGATCTTAAAGAATTATTCAAACCTTGCTGTTTTCAGGAAACTTTTCCTTACTACTTGAGGCTACACTAATGCATTTATTCTCTGATCTTCTGTTATATGACTGATGTCATAAATGCTGCCATTTTATCTGATAAACAGATATTATGCAGACAAGTTGTTCAGGATTCCAATACAGTAAAATTTTAGGATTGCTAAATTTCTTCTCACAGATTATCTAGAGCTTTTGATGGTCCATGTCTCTGTTACACTTCTCTTGCTGCTGGGACAAATACTCAACAACCAAAATGAAGGAAGGAAAGGTTTATGTAGCTCACAATTTATGGAAGCTTCAGTCTGTACTCAGCTGACTCCAAGGCAGAGTGGCACATGGCAGAGAGCAGCCTTTCATGCCAGCAAAAAGAGCAGAGGTACCAAGGGAGGAGTAGCAACAATGGCTACAGAGAGGAAGTCTGTCTCCCTTACGTTACACTCAGGCTATATGCCCCAGGCTGGGTGTAATGCTCACACTCATAATGCCAGCTGTACTAAAGCCCATATTCCCAGTCTTGATAACAAATTAATCTCAAACTCTAGAAGTCACCATCCCATGATTGTATAAGGCTTTGGGGGAACAAATATATACAAACCATAACAGTCTGCCAGGACGACTTTCACTAGGGTAAAGAGTGCTTTCCCTGGTTGGTTCAGGAAAATGCATATCATGCTAGGAAATAAATACATAAAATTCTTCCCTCATTGGTGGTTCATTTCCTCCTTTACTGTAAGGGAGATAGGGTTTGGAGCGCAATTATTATTCTGTGATCTAGAAATTATCATGTATAGTGAAGACATAAGATACTCTGGGAAAAAATGGAACTATGTAGTAGAAGATAATTTAGAGAGAATAAGGATATTTTTGTCAACTTTAAAATTTTCCCATATCAAAAAAAAAATAAAATTTTCGCATATCAAACTTCCTATTTCTGTGTAAAGCTTACAATATTTTTATCATTGTCCTTGTACAATTGAACAATTCCTTATAGAGAAGAAATATTTCCAAAGACAATAGCTACTACAGTGTCTTGCAGGCTTTCAAGTATGCAGATGTTTCTAAAAACACGATGGTTGAAATAAAATATTTTAGTTCTATTATGTATTGGAATGTGAAAACATTTATATTTCACAGAGTAAAATATTATAGATAAGGTAGTTAGCTTATATTTAATTAATGTTAACATTGCAAACATTTTATAAATAATGAAGAGTTAAGATTACCAATTTGGAGAAAAAAAGATCAGCAATATTTAGTATTTGAACAGCAATTTGAGGGACTTCAGAGTTGATGTCTATCTAGGCAATATAATGACCTTTATTATTTATATTGCTGATCACAACTCTTTCCTCTTGCCCTCCTGGAGGGAACTGTAAAGGAGAAGGCTTGACTATTGCACACTTGTAGGGTATTTGCTATTCCAGGGGTTGGAATGGGGAAAGCATTGGTAATGAGTTATTAATGGAAGTGTTCTTTGGCAACTCAAATGCTAACCTCTGGGTCCTACTTGATACTGTCAGAACAGTCCTGACAAGACTTTTATTGTGTTTTCAAAACTCTTTTGACAGATTAAAAGAAAAAAAAAGGTGGGGAGGGACATGAAGAACTGAAAGGAACAGTCAACAGGATGCTATCTATCTGCTGCTTGGTACATTAATTTTTCCCCTCATGCCTTTGCCAGGGATTTTTCCTGAAGCAGAGCATATATCCCACCCCTTTGGCAAGGCCTATTGCTTCCTTCTACCTCCACAATGGTCCCTATCACTCTGCTGTACTTCTTTGCCTCTGTTACCGCTAGAGCAGGGGATGCACCTTATGAAGAAGGCTCTGTCAGATTTATCTCTAAATCTCTAGCACCAAACACAGTGCCTGTAATGAAGAAGGCTAGAGTCATTTGAGTGAATAATAGACCAATGCTTGTTTCTTTGGTGCATAAAAGCAAAAACCATACAACGGAATTCCATAGAAACACACATTCTTTCTTCAGGGCTCGAGCATTGCTATCCACTCTGTAGAAAAATAATATTGTAAGACAAGAGATCAAAATTTTAAAGATTAAGAAGGTGGCACAGGTCGTTGTCCCATATGGAGAGGTAATTTTCACTTTAACAGCTGATGGTTACTAGGAAGAAAAATGGTAAGCATTTTTAAGGCAATTAGTGAGTGGATCACATGGTGTGATTTAGACCACAGTCTATTCCAAAAGTAAACCATTCTCTGGTTGGAGGCCAGCATCCCAAAGAGAGACTAGATTCTGATCATACAAGCCAGGTTTTTAAAGCCTTCATAGAATGCTAAAATCCATGAGAGGGTTGTGAGACTCTAGCACAATCTTTTTATTATGCCTTGTGTGTGTGTGTGTGTGTGTGTGTGTGTGTGTGTGTGTGTGTTAAATGGTCTCCCAAGAGCTGCTCTCTCTCTACTGCTTTTCTTTTGTGTGCTTTAATTTCAGTTAGCTTAGTGTAGTTAGTAATAGTTGTCAAGATGAGAGAGAATTACTCTTTGAAAGACTTAGTTTTTTTTCCTCTTAACCTTTCTTTCACATCAGCTATTTCCATAGTTAATAAATTTGAAACTGTGAAAATTGCTTTGATCAATTATGTATTTAGGTTTTTCATAAACATGCTGATTTTATTACTTATAGAAACAATTAAGAACACATTTGTGTAGAATTTCCCTGGTACTATCCCCGGGTGAATTCTTGCTGTTTGCAGAGATTGTCCTATTTACTGATTTTATGAGAATCTTGTAGACATTTTTATTTTCATGAAATAAATAAAGATGTAGATATTGCTTAAAAATATTCTGAGCATCTTCATATCCAGACTGACAAATAGTGGTTGGGATGAGACAAAAATCTCTATTTCTAGATAAACAGGTAATTCTCTACCTACTCCACCATCCTAGATGGCTCTGAGGGGTGCCTGTAGGTAGGTGGCAGCAAGAATGTTGCAAATTGTTCCTACAAAATAAAACCAGCAGCATAATTAAAACAAAAGGACAAATTAAAAATAGCTTCATTGCAATGTTCAAAGTTCTGTATATTTAGTGTTAGGCAATAGATTTATTTTAAAGACAAAACCATGACAGGCCTGATGTGCATCTGGGAAAGGAAATTAGATAACCTCAAAACACAAAAGGTAAAACACAATGCCTTATATTTTTTCTGACCAGCTTTAGGCAGCAAACAATAAGAGGGGCTGTAAATGATTCAGCTGATGTTAAGGGTGCTCAAACAGATGGAAAAATCTTGATGCTTCAAGTCATGTTTTGCTTTTATGTCCTTTCAGTTCCACTGTTCAGAGTGAGGAATTCAGAACGCTCAACATACACAATCCACAGTTTCAGATTACACAGTACAGTGTAGGAAAATCAAGTGTGACATGAAGAAAATACCCTGTAATAGTTTTCCACCATATTTTAAACAATTACATTGTCTGTAATTTAGGCAGAAAGAAATAGGTTTTATTTTTCATCACATATCAGGAATGGTGTGTCCTCTGAGGGAGGAGAGGCCAACACAACCTCCAGCTTCCAGTTCTATTGGACATGTTGATCTACAGGATTGGGTAGACTGTGGATTCATGACTACTAACTTCAAAGATGGATTATGTCGCTATTTTCCAGGGGCTCATTGATAGGTTGTGGGAACATTGACTTGTGAGTGATGAGGTAGATGAAAGAGCTTCTCAGAAATTCTAGGTAGAAAAAAACACTAAGTATTGGCAGCGTAGAAATGTAGCCATTCCAAAATGTTTAATGATCACCCATAATTTGCATCATCTTGGAGTAGATCATATGCAATATTTTGAACATATATACTGGGGAACAGCCTTGCACATTAAGGAAGACTTTCTTCTTTCTTTAAAATGTAGTTTTCCTGTGATTTGCTGAATTTCAACCACCGATTTTATAGTCAACTTGCATCTCTCGTTGGTAACCGTTGATATCACTCTTTAAAACAAAATCCAAAAATATCTATTATGTCAGGTATATTAAGAATAGCTGCTTAGTCACAGTAGTTCTCATTTATGATGATTCTTTTATTTTTGGAATACCTATGATTTCAATAGAGGGAGATAGATAAGGGGCACAATATTAGCCAAACACTGTCCATTTCATACTCCTCTTCCTTTTTCCAAATGATCAAAGATATTGAACAAATTCTTTGGTCTCTTCATTTTGTCTTGGTAAATCATTCTCTCTGTTTTGTTGATAAGCATTGAAAAGCAGGATTGGGGTAAGCAAATGATACTCAAAATCAAAATTGGGGAACAGTGTAAAAGCTCATTGGAGTAAGTGCCAGCTTAGGCAAGCACAAGGATCAGGGTTCAATCCCAAGAACCATATACCTCTCCCACCTTGCACCCAGGAGTGCTGAGCTGGCCACTAGAGACTTGGTATGGGGATGTACACCTGTAACCCCAGCACTGGGGAGGCTGAAAATAGAAGGATCAGTACAAGTACATGCTGCCTAGTGAGACCCTGTACCAAATACCAAAAGAAAGAAAGAAAGAAAGAAAGAAAGAAGCAAAGAAAGAAAGAAAGAAACAAACAAACAAACAAAGACAGAGAGAAACAAACAAAGAAGAAAGATCAAATTTGGAGAGGAAAGCCAGATGATAGATTAGTTTACTATATTTAAAATTAGAATTGATAATAGAATTGATTAATTGATAATAAGGGGCAGCAAATACGATTCATTCTACGCAGAGAGGAAAGAGATGATTCTTCTGTGGTGCCCGGAAAGAGGATCACAGCAGTGTGCTGAGCAGTGCATTGGAAATATCACCAGATGGCAGAAAGGAAATAACCACTAATTCCTATTAGAACAGACTATCCTGACCTTATTTTCTCATAAGTTAGGAATAATCCTGAGGTATAACTAATACACAAAATGCTGTACATATATGATGTGTATTATTTGGTGAATCTGAACACATGAAAATACTCATAATACCATTAACACAGTTGAAGCAGTGGAGATTAAAGCTGTTAAAAACAGAGATAAATTGAGTTTGACTTTTGTCCTGTAGTTTGTCAATAAATATGAAATGCTTTATCTAATAAAGCAGAAGGATCAAAACTCAGAGGAGGTAGAAGTAGAGGAGGAATATTAGGGCTACTGTGGCATAAACACCATATACTGAAAAGCCCTTTTCTACCAATCTGGATGTTAAGAATTCTAAGATGCTCGCAGGCTCTGTGTCTGGTTCTGGTTCTATTCATTTCCTGGCCATCAATAGCCATCTTCTTTCTGACTCTACGTGGCATTGTGGCAGAGGGGTGAGGGGGTTCTTCATGGTCCCTTTTATTCTATTCATATGGGTTCTCTCCTTATGTCTTAATTATTTTATAAAGGTTGCATCCCTGGTTGCATTCACTGCCTTGGAAATTAGGAGATTTCAATATGTGGATTTTGGAGGAGACACAAACATTCTGGCGATAGGACGAGATTATGCTGTCCTCGTGAAACATACAGAATGAGTCTTCAGTTCAGTGTCATCTGGCTCATGAACACATCTGCTCGCAATTTGGTTCACAGACAGAAGCATTTAGCAAAATTTTGTTTTTGTTTGCAAATTCTTTATTGATAATAAATATGAGCACAGCCCCATTCTTCCCATACAGACACAAATATGACCCTCTTTTCCAAAATCATAGAGTGAATTAAGTTCATAAGCCAAGTAATGCTATATTTTAAATGTAGTAGTATTTGTATGTTTTATAAAAGAATTTCTGAGAGATGTATTACTTCCATATAGTTTTGCAAGAATTCACTTGTGTCTATATCTATATCTGTATCTGTATCTGTATCTATATCAATATCTATATCCATATCTATCTATATCTATCTGTCTATCTATCTATCTATCTATCTATCTATCTATCTATTGGGTATAGAATTGTCCCTATAAGATATTTTTCAATGGACAAGATTTTAAATAAATGCAATGATCCCATGTTCATTCCATTACAAGAGAATCAAGGGGGAGCCATAGCATTATATAAATTGCTGGCATCAGTGTTACATTCCTGGGAGTTTCACAGCTAAGGTAGCATAGAAGGCCTGGATGGGTGCCAAGTTCAAGCTGAAATTCAACAGACAAAGTTACCGGGCAGATGCTAAGTAGACTAAAAGTCCAGAAGGCAAGAAGGTGTAGTAAGTTTGAAGAGTTCAGCTGGGAGCCCTGAGTTGGCAGAGACAGGACTGAAGAGCGAACAGGTGGAGAACAAGAGAGGAAGGCTCAGAACATTCACAGCAAATGGCTTTGGGCAAATGAGATGCTGCTTTATCAGCCTGTGGGTGGTGGAAGAGAAAGGAGTCGGGCTGCCAGAAAAGGCCTGCTCGTCTCTATAAGCAGAAAGCACATTAACATCACAGGCTGCTCGGAAAATTTCAGCCACTCTGGGAAATGTGGGATTGAATTTCTACCTTGGCATATCTCCTATTTTGACATATAATGGTTTGATATAAATTGTCATCTCCTGGAGACAGCCTGACAACAAATATTGCTAATCATTTCACTCTGAACTATGCCTAGATGGTGGAGAATAATTAGACCAATGGCAGTTGAAGCCTTTATAATATCATGTTCTCAGAATTTTGCTTTGAAGGGAAAAGCTATTAGAGATGGAGATTTACAGAAGACTGTAGGAAGCAGGGGGTCTCTTATGTTTTATTTCCTAAAGCCAAAAAATTCCTATAAAATCCCTACTTAACTTGCATTCTTAAGTTAGAGATCAAGTCTTTGAAGCATAGGCATACCTTAGCAATCAAGACACATGGTATTGCTGGGATCAAAGGAAAGATAAGACTCCAAGGGATCCAGTGCTTGAGATTTTTGATCCATGGAGACCCCAGCTGACTTGCAGGAGTGTAAGTAGTCTAAGAAAAGATTGTGTGGAGTCTCTCCTCCTCCCTGGAGGAGGATGCCTCTGGGAGCCAACAAAGAGAATCTTTTTATAGCCGACCTGGGGACTTCCCTATGACTGAGTCATGTTTTAGGGAAAACGTATAGATGATGTCCATTTTGTAATTGATACATGGCAATTATGTCATGCCTCACATCCCAGGAGATCACTGTTTGGGAAAAAATGCAGATTTTTCTCTCTCAGGTAAGATAAACCTGTGATATATCTGGGAAAAGGCGAAGGCAATAAGGGCATGTAGGCTCTAAATGGTTGATACACAAAATTGTGTCCCCAGCAAGCTGCAGATTGATACTTCATTAACTAGCATCCTTTTTTTTTTTCATTTTACTTAATAGTTTATCCTCATTGCAAACTACCCTTCACATAACATCAGAGTTGCATAATCTCATGAGTGGCTGGCCACAAAATATTTACAGTTTCTTGGAACTCAAAACTTAAACTATTCCTACCAATAAAGGCAACTTGAAAGATTCCAAGCATTCTAACCTTCTGACAGCACCCAGATCTTGCTTTATTTATGATATATAGCTTTTTCCTCCAAAACTTATTGCATTATTGTAACGACTATCTCTTCCTCTTTCAGCATTTCCATGCATCATTGTGAGGAAGGTGATGTGTCCAGAATGCTACACGTTACCTTTTGCCCTCGTAAGATGCTCCCTTCTCCCCCAGCCACTTCTGATCTGCTGACCTCTGTATTTATTCCAGTCTTTTTGCCCCCGTAGTTAGTGAGAGGCATGGTGGTGCACTTCCAAGGCTGAGTGAATAGAAATTGTTATGTTTAATTTCTCAGGTATTAAGTTTTTGAAAATGGAGATAGAAAAAGATGCAAAAAAGATCTTAAAATAGATATCATTAGATATGATAGCTATTGAAATTTGTCATCTAAAACTGCACAGAAATTTCAGCTGTCATTTCTGACATATGACATGCAGATATTCTTGAACATGAACCCTAGATTATGCTTTCCTTTTCTATCCCTGTTAAATTTCAAGATCTTCTGTTCTGGCTAGTAAATGTTTATAACTTCTTGCTTTAAAGCAAGGTATTGCATAGAACATTTTCTTTCACCTTTTGGTCTTAGTTTCAGGTTGTTCTAAGGATGTTTTATTTTGTTTTTTATGTATTTGGTTATTGCAGGGTCTCCGTACACAGCTAAGACTCATAGTGATTGTCCTGCTTTCAGCCTCCCCAGTGTTGGGATTATAAGTGTGTACCACTATGGCTGGACTCTGGCCAGCTCATCCTGTTCTGGTGACAGGGATCAAACTATGGTCCCTGTGCTTGCCTAAACTTGCCTACACAAGCACTTTAGTCTGCTGAACTACGTCACCAGCCCTTAAGACTATTCTTTCAAAATGCTCAGTAAACATTTTTCCTTGTAAACAGACAAGTGAAACTAAAGAACAGTCCCATTTCACTACTAGAATAATAATGCCAGTGTCAAAACTTAAGTTGGCATTAAAACTAGTGATTTTTACATATCTTCTGATTAATGCCAGTAACAATTATATTAGCAAAGCCCCCCCCCCAATTCTAGCTGTAATCTTCATAATTGACATCAACCATGTTATTGCTTTGCAGCAGAGGGATTATTTTTCCATTTACTACTTGTTATAGTTTATGTTTAGCAGTTCTCAATGCCTCTTTTGCCCATACTTGGGGCTTTTGAAAGGTTATTGGGCTGTGGAGGCATGGTGTCATCAGGGCTTTGGCTTACTGATGAGTTTATAGCTGAAAGTTATTTGGGAGGTGAAACTTCATGGCAGGAGGTGCGTACTGGGGCATGACTTAGATGAGTCTGTCTCTCTTCTCCCTTGATCTTCCTCCCTGTTTCCAACTGCCGTGCTACAAATTCTTTCTCCATTGCCATCCCTCTCTGCCACACCACCCTGCTTTGGTACCAGCCAACTTGGGACTGAAAGCTCTACAAAGTGTGGGCCAGTGCAGGTCTCTTCCTTAGGCTGTGCGTGGCAGATAGTGTGTCTTAGAGACAAGAAGGTAGCCAAGACATTACTGGTCAACCACTTCTAAATATTCATCAGTGTCCTTGAGGCTCCTGCCCGAATCACAGATGCAAAAATGGGTGGGGAAACATCTGTTCTGAATTTGGAGGAGGGGAGGATTGAGCAGTTTTCACACAATCCCTAAGATTTTCCCCTTTCAATTTTACCTCTGCCCAGGAAACTCACTTCCTTCTTTATCATAGTAGGAATTGAGCTACTTGCCTCTGTCCTGGGTGAGCCCTTAGTGAACTGGGTGTTTTTTTTTTGTTTGTTTGTTTTGTTTTGTTTTGTTTTTTGTCACAGTGCTATTTTCCAGCTCCAAAACTGAAGTTTCTCTGGTACCTTACAACTTTCAATGCTTCCTAATGTATAAGTAACTAACTGTATTAATTAAACGAAGACGTTTTGGGAAAAACAGAGGAGAGTCCTCTGCTGGTCAGGAATTTATCTTTTCTTTTCATACCTGTACATTTTTGTTCTGTCCCGCTGTACATTTTGAGCTTTCTTTCCTTAATCTCAAAATTAACCAACATGTACATTCCTGAGTTGAAATCACTTGGTCTCAAAAAATTGTTCTTTTTTTTTTTTTTTGTCTTTTTGAGACAGGGTCTTGCTATGCAGTTCAGGCTGGCCTTGAGCTCACTTTTGTAGCCCAGGCTGGTCTCGAACTCGCACCAATCCTCCTGCCTCAGCCTCCCAAGTGCTGGGATCACAGGCGTGCACCACCACGTCTGGCTAAAAATTGTTCTTCATAGTCTATTCTTTTATTTTAGTTTTATGTTATATCCACTATATTGGGTAATATTTTTCATCTATATTTTAAAGGCTATTAACTCATCCAATTAACTCTTAGTATTATCCTTTGTTTTGAAAAAAAAAAACAGTAAGTTGGGGAGATTTCACTAATATATTAAGCAGAAATTAACTGAACAACTAGGTTGAGGATTTAGAACAGTTTGTTCTACAAAGAAATCTACTGTTGCCGTGCATGGTGGCACACATCTATAATCCCCGCACTCAGGAGGCTAAGGCGGGAGGAGCAGTGGGAGTTCAAGACCAGCCTGGGCTACAAAGTGAGCTCAGGGCAGGCCTAAATTACGTAGCGAGACCCAGTCTTAAAAAAGAAAAAGAAATAAAAAAAAAAAAAAAGAAGGAAATTGACTGTTTCCTAAGTGTTTTAGGTCACAGCAGTAGAAGTATGTTTAATGACATTTTAGAGAAATGTTGAGATTTTTCCAGCATTTAAGTTGATCTGATTCAGTTGTCTTTAATCTATTTTGATCATTTGTTTTACTCATTACATTTCACTCTGTATTTTATATTTTTCACAGTATTGTCTATGCATTTTTCCCTAGTATCCCTCCTTTCTCCTTGTCCCTCTCCTTCTCTCCCTCCCTGTCCCTCTCCTCATCCTTGTCCCTCTCCCTATCCCTGCCCCTACCTCTCCCCCTACCCTCTCTCACATTTGCATATATTCACAGGTTGTAAGTATCTCATTTGCACTTTGAATATGCTTTTTATTTGAGCAGAAACTCTTTGCTTCATAGAAAACTCAGTCTATTTAAAACTATGTGAATATTATTTATGCTTACTGTCTTGGTTTATTAATTTTATGTTAAATTGACAAATAATAGCCATGTTTTGAGACACAATGATATTTTAATGAATGCATGCATTCAGATTTTTTTCTTATTTTTCTTTATTTTATTTTGTGTTAATTTCTTCTGCCTTTTGTAAAATCAATGAAGTTATAGCTTTATTTTCCCTCTTGATAGCTAATCTGTTATATATAGTTCAATTATCCAGCTACTGGTGATTTTATTATTTTAATGCACATTTTCCATCTCACTTCAATTAATATATACAATCATACAATATATCTCTCTCTGTATATATATAATCCTCATATGTCTTCCCCTAGATAAGAGCAGAGGCTTATAATGTTGATAATAATTTCCCTTTTTTCATCACTGTTTATATTGAGATAATTTCGCATTTCATTTCACAATTTACTTCTTCATGTAATATATATATGTATACATATATATATATACATATATATATATATATATATGTTTTATTATTTTGATATCTTCTTGTTTGTTTTTGTCTTTTGGAGGAGAGGGTTTCTCTGTACAATTCAGGCTGACCTTGTCCTTATTTCATATCTCAGGCTGCCCTTGAACTCACAGTTGTCCTCTTGCCTTGGACTCCTGCATGCTGGGGCTATAAGAGTGAGCCAGCAGGACCATCATGTTACTAGTATCTTAACTCCTGTATTTATTTTCAGTGCATTTACTTTGATTTAAATGTTATATGGACTCAAAAATTATAGAATGTTGGTAAAAATTATGAATATACATACAGAGAAATTTCTTTTCCAGCTAATTTTTTCTGGGTATAATTTTTAGGTTTGAGATAATTTTTTTCTAACATCTTTATAGGAATGATTCAATTGTTAATTTTCTTTCAAAATCTATTATGCCTATTTTATCTTTTCAGTATGATTGCTAATTCTTTTTTCTACAAACCTATGTTTTTAAATGTTTTGTTTTCTATAAACATGCTTCTCATTTTATTAATTCTTCAAAATATAGCTTAATATGTTTAAATGCTTTTTATTTGAATTTTTCCACGTATTTCCTTTGGAACTCAGTATGTATTTTAATACATAAGCTTATATTTTCCTTGGATGTTATAGAGTTGTTTTTTTCCCTTATTATATTTTCCATAAATTTTATTTTTTCCTTTTAGTAAATCTTACTAAACATATTACACATATAGTTTGTATATCACTTAACTCTTTGTCATATGGCATATGGTTTCTTTAAATATATGTTTTCGGATAGAATCTTTGTGCTTATTTTTTCAAATATTTAAATTTGCTCCTCAGTTGCATTGCATAAATATAATCAAAATAAGAATGTGACTCATCACTGTGCGTCTATAGTGGTGCAGAGGATGAAAGATATACTGAGACAAGATTTTTGTTCAGTTACAAAGATCCCAGCGAGAAGTTTCTTCAGTATAAAAGAGCTTCAGGGAAACAACATTGAGCTGACACCTTTGGGGCTATTTATTATAACCCAAGGAAAGGTGAACAAAGATGTAGAAGAAAGCCACTTGCAATACTTTTGTATAGGGATTTAGTCAGGGGACAGGGAAGGCCTGGGGAGGCTTAATTTTATGACTCATATGACCTCATTTAAGCAACCTTATAAGAGCGATGGGAACACAACATCTAGAGTGAACATCTCTGAGAATGACTTATAGTTGACACTGTTGTTTTCCTACAGAATCCACCCTAAACTTCGCTATGTATGCCAGGAGTCTGAGAACTATTATTATTCAGGTAATTTCTTCTGTACAACCACTTTAACCCCTACTTCAGCCAAGGATTTTCTATATCATCCCTTTACAAAACCTCATTACAAAAGTGAAAGAGTGAGGAAATAGAGTTATTGAGTAAGAATTCAACTAGAATGTAATGCACATCTCAACACACACACACACACACACACACACACACACACACACACACTCCATATCCCTTACTTAGGATTTCCAAAATAGGATGAAACCCCACCTTCTTACATAGTGTAGAAGATACACTCACTGTCTAAATATTCTCACGAAAAGCAATGGTCTTCATATAAAACCATATAGAACACCATTTGTCACAGAATACTTAGCCTGAATTCACCAGGTAATGGAGGTTCCTGGTTGGTTGACTCAATTACCTTTCTCCAAAGAGAAAAATGACAATTTCCAGCTATTCATATAGTCTTTTAGTTTTTATTCATTTGAATGAAAACAGATAAAATATCCCAGAATCAGTTTCAAAACAGGTTAGTAGGACAATTACAATAATTAACAAGTTGTATAGTGTTGTCTTCATAGCAGTTATTCAGAGGACAATATACAGAGATGATATCTTGTCTAAACACTTTTAGTACACACCTTTCTTCTCAATGAACTAAGAGAAAGTAGCTGTATATCTATCCTATCTTGTGTATACCATCTCTCACAAAACAAAGCAAAAACGGGGGATGTTTTGGGATCCACAGAAGGTAGGAAACTGACCAAATGCATGTAAGTGGGACTAGGCCTCAGTGCCTAAAGCAAACAAGCTACACCAGTCCTGAGATAAGCATTCTGTCCGGTTAAGGTCAGCTATTAGTCGCTAGGCAACCTTGTGTCATGCGTTACTAACTTTACAAAAGTATAAGTAAAGGACCATTTTGTTATAAAAAGAAAAGAAAAGAGAAGAAAGAAAAGAAAAAATATTCATGTCTTTAGACAGAAGATAGGTAGTTTTTCAGTTTGATGGGAGTCAGTCTGTCCAGAATAAGTTCCTAGTAATCTGGAAATTGGGGACTGACTTTGAATAATTACATTTCAAGGACAGGACAGGTGGTCCAGAAAGACATTTTTGGGTAGTAAACTTGAAGAGAGTCTTCTTTAGCCTTGTAAATTACAATGAGATAAAATACTTATAACCATGTCATTTTTCAATGCTCTAAGAAAATGGAGAAGGGAAACCATTCTCTTATTTTCTACAATAAGAACTGAATCTCTTATTTTTACAGTCTTTGCTCTTACTTTACTTTTCATTTTCTAAAATCTCTAATAGCTTCTTGTTTGTGCTTTGTTCTCTTAGTAGTCTGTTCTCATTTCATGAATGTAATTAATAATTGGTTGTAGTATGCTGCAGATAGCAAATTTGTTTATTTTAACTTCACCTACAATGCTTGGACTTGAATATTTTTTTCCAGTTTATTGGTTTTTGCTTGGTACTTTTCGTTCATGGGTGTATATTCAAACAAATATCTTTGTGAATGGAAGCTCCAACTGTAGAAGTGTTCCTTTCACAGAGAAGGAAATGTTCCTAATTGGTGTTTGTTAATGATTTAAGATCTTGTTTTTAGAGAACCCCTGTTCTTGTTGGATCAGAAAGGCAGCAGGGTCTTACTCCACTAGGAGCCCTGTTTAATCACCATGATTACTACTGAGAACAATCTGAAAAGAGTGAGAAGTGGTGTGTAGACCTCGTAATTCTGAAATATTTTAATAAAAATTCCTGACAGTTCTTTTCAGTCCATATTAAGCTACTATGTCATTCAAGTCTAAGTGCAGGTCCCTGTGTCTAACAGAAGAGATTATACCTGTCTCCTTGTTTATGCCCTTTATTTCTTACTATGAAAATTTTAATTTTGAGGAGTTCAACTTTGTAGTGCGGCTTCACAGTTTTAATATACTCATCAGGATAGGTGTTGCTGACTTTATCTGTGCTTAGTCAAGAACTAGATTTAGGGGCTGGGGAGATAGCTCCGAGGCACAAGTGCCTGCTGGGCAAGTGCAAGGTCGTGAGTTCGAACCCTGGTCCCACAAAAAAAAAAAAAAAAAAAAAAGAACTAGATTTGAACCCAAAATCTGGCTATAAAGAATATATGAACTAAGGGAAAATGCCAAAGTCTCTTGGAAAGCTTTTCCTCATCTTTTTCATTATGAAAGAAATAACTGTATTATATAAAAAGGAAAAAATTCTCTGGTCCTATTTACCTCTACTTGGAATGTTTTAGGTGACAAATCAGTACTTGATGTGCATATGATTTTGCTGTGAGTGAAGAATAGAAAGGGTGCGCACCCGAAGTTCTATGTCACTCCAGTGGATTCCCAGAGCCACCATGGACTGCACTGTCCATATCCAAAATTGTCACGGGTCAGATGAATATATTTATGGCAGCTCCCGTGCTTGAAGCTCCAAGCAGGCTTCACTCCACCCTGTGCTCATCTTTCATAGTGTCTCTTTTCCTGTGCGTGTTTTGAGTTTTCCATTTTATTGTTTCCTTATAGTACATATTATCTGATTTTTAGTCTTAGGAAGTCTTTATGCTTGATTTTATTGGGCTACTCTTCAGGTTTTCAATCTTTTTTGTAGATTTTTTCCTTAATAAAAATTTTAAAATGCCTGAGCGTGGAGGTGGACACCTGTAGTCCTATCATTCAGGAGGTTGATAAAGGAGGAACACTATGAGTTTAAGGCTGCTCTGGACCAAATGATAAGTTCAAGGACTGCCTGAACTATACAGTGAGACTTCATCTCAAAAAATTAAAAATTATAAAACAAATTTGTACCTGTAACTTTTCGGGCTTGTAATAGGTCTGGAAAAAAAATGAACGAGGAGAGAAATAGGACCCTTTTTCTGTCTACCACTCTTTAGTGCTGGTTTATGCTCAACCACAACGTGAGTTCCTGCCTCTCGAGATGCAGCTGGACTGTAATCTCTCCCGTGACAACCTGAAATTTCTCTGGGTTATCCTTACCACACAGTACTGAAATTATCTTACCTAAGCCTACATTTCCATTGAATTAAGAATTTCTTCTGTTACATCTTAGATGTTATTCATGTATTTCTTTTATAAAATGGCTTACTAATGTCTTCTCTCAACTGTTTTTGTTGAATTAAACATTCTCATTTTTGAGTTATTTTCAACAAGTAAAGTCATCGATGATACAGCTTATGTAATTTAAAGTTTCCCTTTTTTACTTCATCCTAACTCAATTCTAATAGATTTATGCTCAGTCTTAAAAAAAAAAAAAAAAAAAAAAACTCTTATGGATGTCATGGTTTATACCTAAACTTGCCCCAGTGATAGGTTGGAATTTGGGGCAGCGGTTGGATAATGGGATCATGACACTCATGAAGAAGTTCACTGATGAGTTGACAGGCAAATGTGCTTTGGGAAGGGAAGTCTGGGTAGAGCAGGCAAGTCCCTGGTGGCAGGGCCTAGAAGGACCTGTCTCCCTGGTCTGTCTCCTTCTTCCTCCTTGATTGCTCACTGCTTCCAGCTGCCATGCCATCAACCGTGCCTGTGCTGCTTCCATGATGCTGAGCTCTCTGAGTTTGCACTGAAACCGCTACCATCTGTGAGCCAAAATGAATCGGTCTTTGCTTAACTCGAATATGTCTAGTATTTTGTTCCATAATTTAAAATGTTACTAAGCTAATGGAGAATTTCAGAAATATAAAATGACTCTATTAACTTCCCTTATTTTAGTTAGGGTTATCTTGTGTGCCTGTCCTTATAAATTACATTATATCTAGAAGTTCTTTTTTTATTTTCAGTACTGGGGATCGAACTCAGAACCTTGTGCTTGCCAGACAGGCATTTATACCACTGAGCTATCTCCCCAGCTATCTGTAAGTTCTAGATATGACAATAAGTGATTTCTATATACACCTTCCAGGTATCTGTGCTCAGTTTGGTTACATTTTTCTTTTCATTAAGACTATGAAACATCTATTGCAACCTATTACATGTTAAACTTCCCATCACATTTGTGTACAAATGTGAGTTTGTCTTTGTTAAGGAACCAATTTATATACAATAATTAGATAGCTGCTACATAGGGTAATCTATTTTTATTGATTTTAATATTTGCAATGTGAAATGTGATTACAGAATTAGTCTTTTTTTTTCCCTAAAATTAAAAATTCAAGGGATGGCCAGATAGGTCAGCGAACTAAAACATCTGCTTCGACAGAGAACAGTGGCGGGCGCTCGATCCCCAGTGTACCCTGCAGGTCCTGACCTCTGGGGCATGTTGAGGCAGCGATTGAGACTGAGTGTTGTGGCACATGCCCATAATCCCAGTTCTTGGCAGGCTGGAAACAGGAGAATCATTATGAGCCCCATCTATGTAGTGGTACCCTGTGCACCCTGTAGATCCTGCCCTAAGTACATTAAAAAAAAAAAAAAAAGCAAAACAAAACCAACCTCGTGTCTCTATAGCTATTAAGGGATATTTATTAGGTAAATCAACACTATATGTGGTTAACAGCTAATCCTTTTTTTCTTTTTTCTTTTTTGTCTTTTTGAGGCAGGGTCTCACTATGCGGTTGAGGCTGGCCTTGAGCTCACTTTTGTAGCCCAGGCTGGTCTCGAACTCACACCAATCCTCCTGCCTCAGCCTCCCAAGTGCTGGGATTACAGGTGTGTGCCACCACACCTGGCTCAACAGCTAATCCTTGACATTTAAAGCAAGTTAATATGTGGAAATTTACTTCTTATTCTTTCAAAATCTTTTCATGTGGCAATTGTACAAAGCTGTAATGCTCATGAACTTATTCTGAAGTTATTATTCCTGTAAAAATCTATATTTTAGTTATAAATTACCAAAAGCCAAAATTAATTGTAGAAAAGAGAGAGTGAATGTGCTTGCATGTAGGAGACAGAGACAGAGAGACAGAGAGACAGAGAGAGAGAGTTGCACTCATATCATTCATGAACTGTTCATGTTTTATTGTGAGGATCTGAAGATAGCTAAGATCATTTCCCTGAGAGATGGAAAAAGAAAGAAGGCAGGCTGGAAGCTGGTGGTATCTACTGGGAGATGTAGTCCAGCTGTGTGCAGGAAAGAAAAGCCTAAGACTCTAGTGAAACCGCTGCAATCCCCAATACAGACCTGTACCAAGTGGCCAGCACATTTGGCCAAGGGCGAAGACTGTAGGCGCAGTGCAGGCCCAGCTTCTGTTTCACACTAACTTTAAGTCCCATCTCCATTTGTTTTAATTAAACTTTCCTAATCAGGCCAGCTTGGGGAAATTGACCAGACTAATACATACAAAGTCAGAGTGAAAATGGGTACTTATTCAGCAGGTGGCTCTTCCCAAATTCTCTGAGCTCCAATGATCAGTATATGAGAATGTATTTTCTCTTATTAGCCTCTGTAATGAGCCACCAGTCAACAAGGAGGCAGCACATCAGTTGATTTTTTTCCCCTTCATTTTAATGAGGAAAAAGAGAGAAGTTATTTTGTTGATGTTGTAACCGTTAGCCAACTGCAAAGTCTTTCCAGGATAGATTGAAGAAGACTGGAGGAGGTGCTTGTAAAGGCTAATTGTCTAGGCTTTCCTCTCTCTCTCTCTCTCTCTCTCTCTCTCTCTCTCTCTCTTAATTTTTAGTAAAGCAAATAAAAGTCATGGTGAGTTATTGATTCCTTTTTAAAAGCACCTAAATATGAATATAGTATCTGGTAAATCAGGAGTGAAGAAGATGATATGGTTATATTTTTTTTCCTGGAAATGGAGACTTTTTTTTTGCTTTTGGCCTTCAGTTGCATAGCATGCTGGTATGCATGGATCAAAAGTTAGGTGTTTAAGATGTAATTAGATTGGAAGCTTTAGTTTGCTCCTTTCAACTATGATACTTTTGGGAAGTGACCTACATTTCTTTAGCCTCAACTTCTATGTCTATTAAAGTACTATAACCATAGTTATGTGGGCTATATCTGCACAACAACACAGAAGGACCACATAACAACAATTTGGAGTACCTACCATGCACCTGTCTCTCAGTAGATGCTCTATAAATGCTTATTCTTTTTGGCTGGAAGAATTAGTAACAGAGTAACTTTCTGCAAGATGTTCTATAATGTGAAACAATAGATTAACAATGTCAAAGCCCTGAAAATGTTTCTTTAGAATGCTTTTCTGTTTAAAAATTATCTCATCCAGAGTGCACTCCATCCTCCTGGTTCATAAAGCATTTGGTATGTACTATCGTCCTTCATTATATGTGGAGAACTGGTGCCAGGATTCCTGCGGATACAAAAATCTGAGGATTATCAAGTGCCTTATATAATATAATGCAATATTCTCATTTGTCCTGTACAACTCTCCTGCATAATTAAATCACATCTATATTATGTATAATATCAAGTACAATACAAATAATGTATAGAGGGTTAATTTTTTGTTCCTATTGCTTAGAGAATAAAGACAGAAATTCTCTAGGCTTTCTCAGTAAAATGGTGCTTTTTTGAAAAAGTGCTCTTTGAAATCCTGGCCACAGTCAGCCCGTGCTGCACCCTGGAGGAGCCGCCATGCTTCCATGCCACACGCTGCACGTCGTGCCCCATTAGCTAGCTTGTGAGCTCGAGAGTGAGCAGATAATGATTTCCTTGTTTTTCCTCTCCAATTCCAACAAGGATTAAGAATTAGCCTTAAATTTTATTGTAGACACTATGCTAGCCACCGCAGAGGGCAAGAGTCGGAAAAGAAATTTGTGTGCTACAGTTAATGCTTTGCTAGGACTTTGACCCAGCTTTGCTTTCATAAGAATGTGTAAACTTAAAGCGGGTACTGTTCAAATATACCTGGTTGCAGGACGAATGTTTATGTCCAACATATAAAGATAAAAGAATTAGAACCAAAGAGATCAGGACTCACTTTCTCTTACCTATCTAAACTTTGACCATGGTGACGGGGAAGGCAAAGTGGCACAGGCCAGCTCCCAAATATCTTTCCAAAATGCCACCTGTGCCTAAGAGCTGTGCTCGTGTCACCTTGCCTCTCACTAATGCTCCCAATGGGGGCGACACAGACGCATGACTTGGCCGCTGTGATGCCACAGCAATCACACTGTATGCCACCAGTTTAGTAAAACAAAAAATCCAAGGTGCACTGAGGAATAGCTGTCATAAAAGAGGGCCTGTCAGGAAAACTTACAAACCGGGGATCGATGGGTCTTTCTGCTGAAAAGATCACTGCACTTAGCTTGAATGCAGAGGTTTTCACTGCATCTAACAAAGCATCTCACACCTGTTCTGAGACACATCTTTGCAGGCACCTGTAGGAGAATAGACCAGGAAATTGGCTGAAAAACAGAAGAAAGAGGAATTCAACGGTGAATCAAGGCTGTGTTCAGGAGCCAGCAGCGGTAGTAGTATATTTTTATTTTTGAAGTTAATTTGAAAAGGAAACTGCTGGTCTGCACATTAATTTGTAGTTTCTGTCCTTTTTCTGCACAACATGCACCAGATTTGGTAATTAACTTTTTAAAGCCGAGTTCAGCAATTTATTGGGCTTAGTTTGCAGTCCAGAAACTGATCACATACCTACCCTGACAAGACAGACTTAATGAGTCTGAAACCCAGAGCCGGAGCCTTGGATGAGCTAATTCTGCAACTCCAGGCCTCCAGCCAGTTGCTGGAAATCCTCCCAAGTGGACTCAGAGTCTTGCCACCTGCAGCACCAGCCCCTCGCATGTGCCTCCTTTCAGGGGCTGGACAGTGTGGCACCACTGAAATGTCTTCAAAAAATTTTAAAATGTATTTTAATTGCAATTTAGAAGAAAAGTGCGGCTCTGCAATATTTATTGCTCTGTTTGAATGGAGAGAGAACCCTCCGTAATATTGTAGCAATTACAAAGGTCAAAAGAGTTTCTCTCCTCAGGCCATTTTATGGTGCCGAGCAGCAGCACTTTGGAACTCATAATGAACACCACAGTCTCCATTTGGATTGGGAAGAAACCTCTAGCTCCCGCAAACAGTGTTCTAATGCGATACTGTATTAGTATAATACTGCTTTCAAAGCAATCACCAGCAGGCTGATTGCTCCCTGGGCAGGGCCCATCCACAAGCCTTATTTGTAACATGATGAAGGCAAGTCTGACAGGAAGGACTTGTGTTCCAAAGAGAAGAAACAACTCCGATGCATGAATGGCCCCTGCCCCTGCCTGAGGATTTTAGGAGCTTTGTAATACGTGAAACAAAAAGATCACAAAGAAAGCCAAGGTACCTTAACAAATTTTAGGATACAAAGACACAAAGCTCTGTGTTCTCTGTGACTAGACTTTAGGAACCAAATCACTGCTATTGGGATGGAGATTATGATGGATTCAGGACCTCCTTTGGGGACCCAAAACTTTCTGTAACCTGGAAGCCTCACTGCAGATGTGAGCTACCTTTTATTCAGCCACTGAAGGGTTGGAAGTTTAGGTTTGTTTCTCAAAAGGAAATCTTCATTCCAAGATGTTGAAATCAAAAGGAAGGGACTTTGTCAGCTCCTACGGACAGGGCCCTTTATAAAAGAAAAGGACTAATTGTCTTCTAATATATTTATCAACACTAGGTATGCTCATTCTTGTACAACGCATGGCAAGACACATTTTATCTCTGCTCTGAAGAGCATGTAATACCAAGTCAACAAATAGGCTATGACAGAGGTATTTTATCGTGACGAACGATGCAACAGTTGCTGCGGAAGCAGCTGTCCTTGGGGTCAGCTCTAGCATAAGCCTTGGGTTAGTGTGAAGAGGGAGTGAGTTTGCAACAAAATCTTGGAGGGTGAGTGGAAGAAAGGAGGGAGAACACTTCAGTGGGGTAATGAGAGAAACACAGGTCTAGAGGGGAAATAGATGTGCCGATCTATAGCAAAGGCACCACCACACCAATTAGGTTATGTAGCTCTTTTCCCTCATATTGATTTCGAGGCTAAATATTCCTGGTGTTAAGCCTTCTCTATTGCCTTGCCTGCTACTCTGGCATGCAAGAATGCTTCCACAATTCATTATAGATGATCTCTCCTCCATACAAAATATTAGAAGCATTTTCCAACCTTCAATGCAATCAACAAGAACTTACCTGTGTCTTACAAGAGCCTGGCCATATCCATAGGGATTGCAGCCCCAGGAAGCCCCACAAGTGCTGAAGCCACAAGTGATCAAAGGGCCAAGCTGTGTAGCACTGGTGTCTTGGTTCTCATGCCATTGTTGAGTTCTGCAAGGAAGGAAATGAATCTAACTGCTCTGCAAGAAGCCATTTTTGAGAAATGACTGCATTTCCTTCAGCCACAGTGAGTGCCCAGACTCAGACTTCATAGTCTCCTCCGCATCTGCTTACCCCTCCCTGCTCTGTCACTTACTACGGGAAGCACCAGGAACACAACTCGTGAAATGCAAAACTCACAGAGAGAGCCCAAGCCTCCTGCAATCCAGTGAGGTCTAACGTATCCACTCCTGTGAATTATGAGGAGCTACAAGAAATATTTTCACGATAATTTATATTAGTGGTGTTCAGGCCCTTTCAGCACTCATCAATGAGCCTATTTTAAACTAAAACCTTTGCAGATACTCTCTATCATGCTAAGCTAATGCAAACCAACATCAGAGCCCGAATATAAAATTTTAGCCATTCATCACTGTGAGATTTCATTATATTGGCTTAGAAGTCACCAACTTTAAAGTCATTTCAAACTCTTTGACTTTCAGTGCTCTCATCCAACTTTACAAGGCACTCTATTTGACAAGAATATATTTCACATCGCAGGAATCACTGGGCTACCCATGTTGAACTATGGGAGAAATCCATTCTGGAGTCACCCAAGATACTGTCCAGGCAGACAGGAAGCAGGAGGGGAACCCAACTTTTGCATGTGTGGCTCCAACAAGAGTTACAAAAGAGTTCAAATCATACAAGCACTTTGGTATTTTGTTATACTATCAAGGAAATATAATGGAAAAACTTTAAAAACTTTTTTATTAATACAATTCTGTAGTATATGACGTTTGATTCCTGCAGGGAATTAGTATATGTACACTACGTTTTTTGATTCATTTGCTTCACCTTTTTCCCTTCCCTCCCCTATCCATCAATCTCTTGATTCCTTTGCTTTAAAAAATATTTGGGTACTGGGGAGATAGCTCAGTCGAATAAGCACTTGCCTGGCAAGCACAAGGTCCTGAGTTCAATCTCTGGTACCACCAAATATATATATTTGGTTATACATATATATATATGTATATATATATATGATATAATTAATCATATAATTATATCATATATATATATATTTGAAGTACACAATGTTTGCATTCCTTGTCTGCAGTTAGTACACATAAACAATATACCTTAATAACTACCCCCTTTCACTCTTCTCTCTCTTCCATCTCTTCATCCCCTTCACTTTTGGAAAAGCTCGATCTCCCTGTTTCCCATTATGGTTTACTGTACTCCTTATTTATGCTTTGAGTGTCTCATACATGAGAAGCCATGCAATACTTAAACTGGTATGTCTGAGCTATTTCACTTAACACTGGGTTATAAGTTGCATTCATTTTCCTACAGAGGACTCAAGTTTACTTTTACAATGTTTTTCTAAAGGAATGACCACTTCAATAGCTTTTATCTAGCTAATTAAGAAAAACAGCGTCTTTTCCACAAAATTCAACAGTGGATACCGTCACCTTGATTTTCAGATCTTTGACACAATTAGCAAGACCTTACCAGTCAGTTACGGTAGCCCCTCAGTGTCTGTGAGAGACTGATTCCAACATACCCACAAGTACCGAAACTAGTGAATAATCTAGTTCTTTAGATAAAACGCGGTAGTATTTGCATACAATCAATACACAGACTTCCATATGTTTTAAACTATCTCTTCATTACTGACAATAACTAATGCAAATGTAAATACTATATAACCTATGGCTATGCTATATTGTTTAGGGGAAATAGTCAATAAAAACGGTTTTAAAAAAGTATTTGTGGTCCACAATTGACTGACTCAGTGACTGAAACTCACAGATAGGGAGGGTCATCTGTGTTTCCAGTCTTTATCTTCTCTTGAAAATATGAACAGTATCTGTCTTTTCTGGTTTATTAATCATTTAACAAATATTTTCAAAAATTAGCAAGAATTAAAAACTGTGGTATGTTAAATTAATAAAATAACCATACTGGGGCCCGGCAGGATGGCTCAGTGATCTAAAGCACCTGCTTAGGAAAGCTTGGGCGGCTGCAGGGCCCGCAATTCCATTCCCAGCACCACATGCTGCGCCAGCCCTGCCCTCAGGACAGGCTGAGCCAACCATGAAAATAAATAAATAAATAAACAAACAAAAAGTTCTGAAACAAGAAAAAATAAAATAAAATAAAATAACCATACTGAACAAGTTCATAGCCATTAACACAATAAACATTTTGATAGTTCTGCAGTACTTTCAGCTGTATAGCCTTTGTTAAGAATCTAAATTTCTTAAATTTGTTTCTTTTGTACAAAATGAGACATTCGAAAATGATGGTTTCTGTAGTTTTATTTAGTCCTAAAATTTTATATTTTACCATTAGTTAGCCAAGACAGGAAGTCCTTTACAACTCACTTAATATCTGTAGTATTAGGATCTTTACTGATAAGGAACTGAGTCCACATTACGATCTGTAACATTTTAGAATTTTGATCAGAAATTCTGCCTCCTCTATACAGAGAGCAGAACAAGTTTAAGAAGCAGGAAATGCTGCTTCTTCGTCTAGGCATAACTGCCAATCAGGAAGACCATTTGAGGGTTTGAGGCATAGCTATTTCTGGCTGATTACTCCATATGTCAGAATTCTTGCTGATATTTTTAAATCCCTGCAATAAATTCTCAGTAGTAGAAGCCATAAGATGAATTACACATGCTTATGGATCTGTCTCTGAAAAACTTCCAGGGTTTTCATTCATCTTCATGATTTCAGCACTTGGGGTCCCAGCAAATCTCTAGGGGAACTGAATAGAATAGAGTAGAGTAGGATAGGGTAGGATAGGATAGGATAGGATAGGATAGGATAGGATAGGATAGGATAGGATAGGATAGGATAGAATAGATTTATATCACCTCACAAGTGGTAAAGACCAATGGTTAAATAGACTGTTTCCCTAACTGGTGGCAGAAAAAACAATCTGACCATCTCTCACAACAGTTATTTCCCTCCAATTCCCCCATGTTTCACATGGAGAACTATTTTCTGAAGAATCTCCTTTGGAAATGCCTTTTCATTTATGGAAAAGAACTAATTGTTTTCCATAATTATATGTAGAAATAGTGTGTTTCCCCATGCTTTATTAAGGCTTAGAAACATACTATCCTCAAAGCACTGTCTATTCTGAGGAAATCTGCTGTTTTATAAAGTGCTCTCACAACAGGGCTGTCCTTATTTAAGCAATCATTAGGAACAATTTTTGATATTAGTCAAATCAGGTTGATTATGCATATGCTGTATGTCATTAGAAATAGCAAATGCAAACCCACTTCTTTAACTATGCTGCAACCAGAGCTCCTGTCTGCTCTTGAAGCAAATGCTCTGCACACTGGGGCAGATAGTTGCAGCATTCATTCCTGAGCTGCCTTGTCACCTGTCCTGTCTCAGTCCACCCTCTCAGAGGAAGACAGTTGTATAGGTGAACACGGCTGTACTCTTCCCATCCTACCACCCTAGTGTAGCTAATGTGTTTGTGTAGTTTTCAGGATCTGAGAAAGGTATTTTACCCCAAAGCAAAGCCCATGTGTGTTAAAAGGGCACGTGTAGGCCAGGATGAGGTTTCACTCCTGTGCTCCCTTTTAGCCTCTCAACATGAGGTGTTGGGGTGCTGTTCTCCGGGGAGCACCTGGTAGTAGGATAGGCACATGAAGCAAAGCTGCACAGCCGTGTGGTGGGGGCAGTGCTGCCGGCTCCTCTGGAAAGCCCCATAATGTATCAGCCACATAGCTGACTTGTAATAGAGCAGCATATTGATTTTGCACTGCTTTGTCTCATAAGCTTTTAACTTCCTTTGAAAATAAATAGAAAAGTGACAAAGGTATTGCAGTAGTGACAACACCACCTAAAACAGCAAACAACATACTGCCTTTGGTTAAATTATTAATAGAAAAGAACAATAGGGAAAAGTCTGCAGCAGCACTATATATAAGAAAGGGTAGTCTTTTGTTGATTCTAAAAAACTCCATGATGTATAGCATAGTTCAGATAGACTGAAGAAAAAGTAAAAAGACAAGCCCTTCAAAATTCTTCATCCTGTGAGTAAGTGGTTCTATAAAGTACTCTCTTCCATAAGTGATATTCATGCCTTTCTATCATGTTGCATATTTATGTATTTTTATTATCATTCTTATGATTACAAAGATATTATTGATGGTTTGCTTTAAAAAGTGTTCATATGTATTTAAAATTTTACTATATTTTAATTTAATGTTTATTAATTTATTAAGTTTATTTTGATGCAACTTTCCTGGTTTGGGGAGTTGGAATATTTATTTCATTTAATTCAATTCTTTATTTAATGAAAGATATAATTAAGTAAATGAATATTTCTCTTCATAAAGCATCTGCCACACCTGTAAGAGAGTAAATAGTAGCAATGAGATTACAAAGATACATAGCAATCTTAGAGTAGTTGATTTTAATAATATGTAACAAGAGGTTTGATTCAATTTTTGATGTGAATTATCTGCATTTATATGTAATCAGATTAGCTTACAAAGATTATCTTTCAATAAAGTTCTGATTTTATTATATCATGTGAGAGAATTATAACGTTTTGTTTGTAGGTGTAGTAGAACAAGGTTAAGAATGTATGTTTCATATATGGAACACATTTTGCTACCATGTAACTCTATTTCACTTAATGTATTGTCTTATTCTAATGCAATATGTATTATTTTGATCTACCTAAGCTGAAAAGTATGACAATATGTATTAGCTTGTTAGTAATTCTATGATTGTTATTTAAATATCCAACTTTGAAATTAGCAAATTCAGCTGCAGACCCATAACGGGGCTATCTCTGTTGTAAACTGTCAGCTATGATTGGTAATTTTAATTTTATAGAGTTAATACCTTTCTCCCATAGTTTTACTATCTGTTATCATCTCTGCTCCAACATTTTCAGCCCATGTCTTTACTTTTGTTCAGTGTTATACTGACTGGGGTGTTATTTTTAAGAGTTATCAACCAAATTTTTTAGTAAATCAAGTTGGGCCTAATTAGGATGAATTTTACTTGTCTTCTTTAACTGTAGTAATAGATGGGCTTATTTTATTTGTTCAAACTTTGCTCTTAATTATTCATAAAATATACATAAAGGTGTACAAATATTAAGTAAACAGCGCAGTGATGTTTTTACAGCGACTCTACCCATGTAACTACTACCATACTGGAACATATTACCTAGTGGAATGCCCTCTTGGCCTACTGTGGTGACTAAGTCACTAGCTGTTCTAACTGGTAACACCAAAGAGCAGTTCTGCTGTTTTCAATAGTTCTGTGAAAGGAATCACAGAGTGTGTGATTGCACTAGATTCATTCTATTCATTTTGCTTTTTGAGAGATTCAGGTATGATACAGTGGGAAGTAAGGTTGGACTTTTTTTATTGTATGTTGTTTGCTTGTCTGACTATGACACAATACATGCATCCATTGCATTGTTGAAAAAAATTCATTTGTCTCTTTCCCCCTAGGTTTGAGCTCTCATGAATGACAGAAGTATAAATACGAATGTACTCATCTTGCTGTGCATACTGCTTTTGCTTGTGTGCATAAAGGGACAGACGGTGTCACAGGATAGATACATGACATAGATTGCTAGTGTGCTGCTTGTTGAATTATTAGTGAACCACTGAAATAATATGTTTGCCACAAGAAGGGTGTCCCATATTGTGCTGTGGGAATAAATAGGAGCATATCAGATCTTCTCTAGCTCTAGTCAGCCATCAAGTGTGACTGGGTTGAACAGGTGGATTGTCCTTCCATTCACGTTTATTTCACAGTGGGGTGAAGCTTTCCAGTCTCCCCACTGAGAGACGGAGCTGCTTACTAGGATTCTGCTCTTGGCAGGTGCTGGGCTTCAGTGTGTCTCCTCAGAACACTGGATTTCACTGGCTTTCTGTTGCATCTCAGCATCTACACCGCATAGCTGGAAATCCAGCAAGAGTTCCTGAACAAAGACTGCTGGAGTTCAGCTATGTCCTTCTACCTCCCTTTCTCTGGATCTTTGACTTCTTTAATCAATGCTTCTTCTGTGACTCCAACTTCAGTGCTTATCTCTTCTGTGTGTAAGACAGGTAGAGGGGACGGGCGGGATGGCTCAGTGGTCTAAAGAGCCTGCTTGGGAAAACTTGGGCTGCTTCAGGGACCGCGGTTCGATCCCCGGCACCACATGCTGCACCAGCCCTGCCCTCGGGGCAGGCTGAGCCGGCCATAAAAATGAGTGAATAAACAAATAAAAGTTCTGAAACAAGAAAAAAAAATGAATAAATAAAATAAAAAATTCTAAAAAAAAAAAAAAAAAGACAGGTAGAAACTTATCACTGTGCTATTTCCTCCAAGTTCTTAGACATCCTCTTGTCCTCCAGAACTAGAAGAGATCCTGATGTGGTCAGTTGCTTGCAAAACTCAGAACTGTCCCTCTACTGCTTTTCTCTTGGTCCCTCAGGCACTGATGTTAGCTTGTGGGCCTTCATCTGGCTGATTTAATTCTGCTTACTACACTCAGGGTTTTCCTACTGAGCTACACTTCCATGCTGTCCCATTTTTTTTTTTTTTTCTTTTTTAATTTGTGTTAAATGCTTAGTAAGTTGCTAAATTGCTCAGGCTGGACTCAAACTTACAATCCTCCTGCTTCAACTTCCTATGGTTTTCTCCTATTTAGTCCCAAGTTCACTAATTGTTCTTCACAGAAACAATAAAATGGAATTGGAAATTCAAGTTCAATTTGCTTTCCCTTTCTGTGCTTTCAAGGAAAATTTTTTTACCGTATTTTGCAGAAATCTTGGACTTCCTTCTATTTTATTCAGGGAAAACATGTTTTGATTGTGGTGGTGACTTTGTTTACTTCCTAATGACACATACTTATCGTATATTTATGTATGTATTCATGTCAAGATAAGGAATATTCATAGAACTCTATCCTGATTAATTCTTCAGAAAATCTCTTTCTATTCTTCTAACTGCCTTTACAATCTTCCCTACCAAGACTTTTCTTCCTCTTTTTTGGGCAAGAGTTATTTCTACTTCTTGGATGCTTATAAAGTATTTTGCACATATATTTAATAAATTGCCAATGTAATATTTATCTGGTCCTCTTGCTGCCCTTGTTTGTTTCAGCTTTCCAAATCTATTTGGTTGATCATGTTCTGGGCAATATGTAGATTAGCCTGGTTGTCAAGTTAAAATGTTAAGTTTTATCATTTACTTTATGTCTAATGCTGGATTATTTTTAATCAAAATGAGTCATCAGGGTTCACAGGCCAATTTCTTCCCAGCTATGATCAGGGAAGGCAACGAGTCTGTGTTTTACAAACTAAGTAGAAGAGAACGTGAAAAAAAAAAAAAAACAAAAACAAACAAAAAAACCCAACAACTTAATTTCTTCCATTAAGGAACCTGGAACAGAGAATGAGCATACAGCTGAAGCTATTCGCTCCCTGATTCATATGCATTTAATTTTTGCTGAAAAGTTGAGTCCTAGCCTCCTTGTCCTTGTTCAAAGGGGGGTCGTGTGATACAACCCTCTCACTGAGATGTCAGATCTGCGCGGCGCTCTGGGTGAATTGTGTATGCCTTCTGCTTAGAGCTTATCAATCTCACTCAGACACACACAGGTATTTTCACATTGCAGTCACCATCCTGAAACCTTACATATTGCAAGTAAAACAAAAGTTGACAAAAAGCATCTGTTGAGGGTGTGTGGCATTCTAGATATGTGCCCCTGAAGGAAAAGCTCCTTACATGTAGACTTTTGTGATGGAAGAGAATTAGGTCTCCACTTAGTGAAGTACATGTAGTTGGCTGACCTAGAGGAGAAAGGTCATTGAATAACCGTGAAGGACACATAATGTTGCAGAATGGTACAGATCGAATAGTGGTGCTTGTCATTGGCTTTCTCACATACAGGACAATCTTTGTGCCCATTTATGAGGAAACTTTGTCAGCCCAGAGCTTTTGTACATCTGTAACTCTAACTGTGTGCAACCAAAAAAATCTAACCAGCACGTCTAGAATCTGAATTGGGGAAATACTTTTATGGGGTTCTGAAAACATCTACCTAGAAATCATTCTCTTCCTCAGTGACTCACCAGAGTAAAACACAAGTGGTCAGAGCTTCAAGAGCCTGAGTATCCAGAAGGGAGATTCCAGAACTCAAAGTTTGATGACCCATTAGCCACATGGAAGAAGAGAAAAATAAAACTCATGAAAAAGAATACAAGAATTTAATAATTCCTGAGACTTTATACTTTCCTCAGCATGTATAATCCTCAAACCTCAAAATTGATAGAAAAAGGGGAATTGGTATTAATTACTAAATTATTTCATTAGGTAAATTTTACTTCATTTTATTCTAATCATTGGCCCACAACAGTATTAGGCATTTGCTGAGCATTTAAAAGGAAACAAATATATAACCTGGATACAAATGCCTTGACCTTGATGCTGTTGGAAAAAATTACAATCAAGTAATTGTAAAATGTAACAGAATTAGTGCTCCACCAGGTCGATTTTGGAGCTATCGTGAGGTCTAACTCATGTGAAGGAACTCAAAGCAAATACAACTCATAGGAAAAAGCTAGTGCTAATCACCTTACACTTTCTACACTGTATACTACGGTGCTTCTTAGTTCTGAACCTCCTGTTCATTCATGAGCCCGTCACTGTCCACTCATAAACATTGTAAGTACTGCCTTTTCTAAAGAAGCTGCCTGTCTTACATCCCATCCTAGAGCTCTAACTTAGACAATGTTGTATTGATCAGATTTCTTGCAACTCCAGAAGGAAGAAATCCAAGCTGAGATAGCTTGTTCCTAAAAGAGCATCTTGGCTTGTATAATACAAGGAAGTAAATGTTTCTGGCTGTAATAAGCAGGTACCCAGGCCTCAGGAGGCACCAGGATTCACTTGCCAAGCACCCCATCATCCTGCATTCATCTTGACTTTTGGATCTTCAGATTATTGAATCCTCCATATCTAACTTCTGCAAGCTATTTTCTTATTGATTTATTTATTCACTATGCAGCTCAGACTCTTAGCAATCTTCCTGTCTCAGCCTCCCCAGCACTGGGATTACATTTGTGCACCATTTCAGAGGCTGGCAAGGTGCACTTGTGGTTCCCAGACCGGCACAGTATGTGGTACTTGCGTTCAAACTCAGGTCTTTACACTTGCTAGGCAGACACTTAGACCACAAACCTACCGATTTTCATGTTAAGAGTGTGAACACGGCTTGTGGAGCTGCTGTAGAAGGTTCGCACAGGTTGTAGAAGCTCAATGCCTGCAGCTCCCTAAGCTACTTCTGGGACTCCATCCTCTTTCTCCCCAACTCCTGCATTTAGCTCCATGAAGAAGCAACTTAGCCCTCACTCTTGTAATGCAAGGTGCAGTCAGAAGAGCAGTTAGAATTTGACCTTAAGTCTGTTCATCTCCATGGATTCCCACAGAGCCTACTGTTCTCCTTCATCCTTTCTCTCCAGGGCTGCAGATCCATCTTGCTTCCCTGATTCCAGGCCAAGTAGACTTCAGGCCCCCATCACTCTATGGAAAATAATCATCACTTATAGGCTACCTACTCACCTTGCAATCTCACAATTAGCATCTATATCCAGTTCCTTGAATCTATCTGACCAGTGGGACCCTCAAATTGAGCCCAGTGAGTGATAAACTGCTTGTTTGAAATCTTAAGGAAAGGAAAAAGAAAATGTTTACCTTTCAGTGCTTGTTGAATGAATGTGATAAATGAAATTATTCTCAATACACAGCATTCTTTCATTCAGTTTCCCATTTATAATGCTTCCTCCTCTGCATCCCTTCATGTGTTCATTTGCCTGTACGACTACCTTAAATTTTGAACATAACCATGAAAGCAATGGGGAGTAATATACAGGAGCCTTTACACAGGCACCTGCACTGATGTGTGAGACAGCACCAAACTGGGTCAATACAATTTTGCAACCCACTTCTAAAGTGCAGAAGTGAAGACTGGCTTTTCCAGTTGAAAGTACTGGAGAATTTCAGGTTGATGAAAAGTAATTACCTGGGCAATGAAGCAGTGTGAAACACTCTAAATGGCTGCATTAGAGCACTGATTGGGACTCAGCTAATTTCTCTGGTTAATTTTTCCATGAAACCTCAGCTGAATGTAACAAAATTTAAGGCAATTTTCTTCCCTTCTTTCACCCAATGTTCTTCCCAGAAATCTGTTATTTATCTATTTTACCATAACTTCTGTCAAATTAGCTACAAGCTTGATCAGATTTACCCACTGTATTCTACTGAAGTCCTGTTTAACCTATCATGAGTGGTGTTTGCAGTGTTTCCCAGGTCTTTACTGCTGGACTGAAAATCCCCAGGAGTGAAGGGAAGATGCAAGGTCATGGTGGGTGAGTGACGGGTGTCACTTCACTGCAGTCTCTCTCCTGGCTTCTGCCATCCTATCCTTGCACCCATCCTTCTGTCTTGAGCTCTCTCTCTCTCTCTCTCTCTCTCTCTCTCTCTCTCTCACCAAGCATCATGGAATCACGCGCCTGCTCGGTGAATACCCTTCCTCTGCCTTGTCTTCAGAGATCTCATGCTTCCCGTGGATCACGATATCTTTCTCTGACTTTCAGGCACGTACCTTTGAATAAAACTGCCAGCAGCAAATGTCATCCATTTTCTTTTATCAGTAGTCTTTCAGAGCTTGCACAAGTGACTCGCTTCTCAACTGCCACTGAGCAGTAGAGAGAGCATGGGAAGATTTTTACGGGGAAAGAGCATTTCAACTGCAGAGAGACCTTGCAACTCTCAGGTGTACAGTCTCAGAAACTTGTACAGAGCGTAGAAATGAAACTGTGGCAAGTGAGTGGCTGTCCCTGTTCAGAGCAACAGTTCTAATTTTTGTATTAAAGAAGAGAAAAGGAGAAAGAATGATTTCAGTAAATACTGTACTGCTATATTAACGTGGAATATAAACTAATTTGAGATGATACAAACAAGAACTGGTTCCTTCATCATGCTTACAGTCCAGAAGAGAAGACAACCAATTGAAAACATAATTAAATAAAATAGTTACAAATTATGGTAAGTTCTGAACAGCTGCGGAAAATAATTGATGTGTGTAGAGAGAAGCAGACCCTGTATGAGTTAGAGTCACCATAGCTGGCTTCATTAAGGAGGTGGCATTTAGCTGAGGTAAATGGTTCTCTTCCTTTTTTGTAGTTAGGGCAGGGCTGGACGGTGAGTGATGGGCTGCAGAATTTCTCAGGTCCTAGCTTTGTACTCTGTCTTACACTGAACACACTAAGTTAGATGTTCTGAGCCAGAAAGTATGATTTTTAATTTTACAAGGAGACAACAATCTTTCCAATTAGCACTGTACTCCCTGTAAACTTGGTGTGTGCAAGTCTTCCTGTAAATGTAGTGTGGAAGTCACTGAGCTGTCACTTTAATATGTCTTAGAGATATCGACTATAGATCATGAGCACAAGAGATGATCTTGAATTTTCCAGAGAGTATGGAAAGGAAATCAGGAACTTACTGATAAGTAATAACTTATGATTCATTTTGACTGATGAATAAAGCAAGCCTCTTAACTAAGGTCACAGTATGCTCAAGAATACAATAAAATTTACAGCATTAGCAGCGGTTGATGGCCAAGGAGGAACCCTGTCAGCCCAAGTCCTATCCTTATGATGGGTCTTTAAAGTAAAAGCATACTTAAGATGATGCTTCTACCTTTTAAAGATTTAGAGATTTATGCCTGATCAAAGGCCAATATCATCAGTATTGTGACATCTTTTAGAAACTTACAGATTTACACACATACATCCATCTTGGTGATATCTCTGCATGGCCCTGTCCTCTTCCTTCTCCCATCCCTTTTTTTTTTTTTTTTTTTTTTTTTTTTTGTGGGACTGGGGTTCAAACTCATGACCTTGCACTTGCCCAGCAGGCACTTGTGCCTCGGAGCCATCTCCCCAGCTCCCATCCCTTTTCACATCAAGTAAAACTATTGTTTAGAGTCCCTGATGTTACCAAGCATTGTGCATGCTGTGACATTCATCGCTTGAATACAATAAGGATTTTCAGCAGAAAACACAGAATAAATAGCAAGTCAGTCAGAAGGGAAATAAAGTGTTATTAGACTTCGTTGAATGAGCAGCGAGAAAGGAGGCAAACCAGTAGCAAGTAGGCTGCCTGAGCCAACCATCACGATAACTCCGTGGCTTAAGTACGCTCTTCCCACATCTCTGTGTAGATGCATAATCAGGTACACATCTGTGCCCATCTGCAATGTAGGCTTGCGTTCCCTTTAGGCAGCTGGTACTCCTCTGTAGATGTCAATGGTGTGTGCAGGAGACTGCCTGGTTGACAGTAGATGGATATGGAGCTGGTCTAAATTGCTTTCACATCTCACCTCTGTGGGGTCTTCTTAGGATAACAGTTTCCCCTTGCGTTGTCTGTCTCCTCATCTGGGCAACATGGACAGTGATTCCTAATTAGTAAGAATCACAGGAGGAAGAAGTGACTCGGTAGGTTTCTCAACACATCAGGCCAATGGAGTGCTATGGATTTTGGAAGACCAAGGGACGGTTAACTCTGAGAGCCACATAAAATAGACATACTTTAAAGTTAAACAAGACTTAACCAAAATACTATTTAAAATATTTAAATAAGTGAACATTTTTTAAAAAATATGAGAATTTCACTATAAGAGAAGAGAGGAAACTGAAGTTAAAAGCAGAGAGAACATGAATATTGATCATGATCTTTGTCTCAAAGAATCGAGGGCAGTGACTATGAAAAACGGGCAGGATTTAATTGTGAGTTTTGAAGCCTTTAAGAGGAAAGTCAGTAAGAGACCTAGTAAGAAATGCGAAGTTTATACTAGGACTGTTATACGGCCCCAGGGTCTGAGAAGCTTCCCCCTTTATGAAGTGGAAAAAAGACTAAATTCAGCAATTTACGCAAGTAAAGTAGAAAGTTGCCACTTACTTTTGAAACTGGATTTGAGTGAGGACAGGCTTAGAAAAGAAGATTTGGTAACAACTTTTGAGGACGTAGGTGCCTTTTGTCACTCTGTGATATTGGTCAGCTGTATTAGTTTCCTTGTCACCCCGGTGCATCACAAGCAGCTGCAGCCTAAAGGAGGAGCGGTTTCATCTGCTTCTGGTTTCATTGCAGGATTGGGAAAAGATGCTAAGCTTCCGACAGTGTCAGTTCTGCTGATTAACCACTACAATTATGGACTATTAGACTATAGTAGGACTACTTACTCTTAGTTCAATGAAAAGAAATATTTGTACTGATAGTGTTTAGAAAAGTTATCATGTCTGCATCTGGTACCCTGAGCAACTAGTATTAAGACAACAATATGCATTGTATTAATTATTGTGGCTCTCCTACTAATGTGTTTTGAAACTATCTCATTGTTATTTTCTCCTTATTAAAATTTTAAAAAAGATGTTAAGACCAAAAATTAGAAAGAAAAAAGGGGGGCTATTACTATAGCCAATATTTTGGCCCTAGCCCTTCAAGGTCAGTGAGGTCTCAGGACATGAGACAACTTGTACTGTAACATCCTATAACTCTGTAGTTTCTCAAATTTTCTGTTCAAAGAGATTATGGGGCTACAGAGGAAAGGGACTGAAAATGTATAGTATGCATAAGGAGAGTCACAGGACAGAAAAAACTTTCTGAGGCTTTCATAGAGAACAAACTGGTCAAGCAATGGCCGTGACTCAGCCAGATGGCTGACACCGACTACAGTTCTCCAAAGCACTATATATGGTTTCAAAGCAAATCCTGAAGAGATTTGACCGGCCTTGGGAGATACAAAGGTTACATGTTTTGTTATACAGGTCTTGCTTTAACTTGCCCTTAACCATCCAGCAGAAAAGTTTAACCACCAGGCATAAAACAGAAAACTAGATTAGTATGCTGAGCTGTAAGAGGCTTAAATCAATAGCTTCCAAGATTGCCAGTTTTGCTAGTAACTTACTGCAATTATGGAACATTGAGCTGCTGCTTTGTCTTAGCTCAATGAGAAGAAACTTTTTGTACCAATAATGATTAAAAAAATTATCACTTCTACACCCTGTGCTCTGTATAACTACTAGGAGACAAATATGTATTGTATCAATTATTGGGAAAGTACTACTGACCTGTTTTGAAATCGTCACATTGTTTTGTTCTCATTAAATGTAATAAAAAGAGATATTAAGAAGGAAAGGCACAATGAAGCAAAGCTTCTTAGATGCTGGTGAAGAACTAGAGTGGTGAGGACCAGGTAGAGAACCAGAGTCCCCATCTTTGAGACCTAATCACACACACCTAGAAGTATGCTCCATCAGTCCCCAGAGCAGGTCTCAAAGCTAATGGTTTAAATTCCACCCTAACCTTTGCAGCAACCAACCCACCCCCGCCCCAAATGATGACGGGAAGTTTGTCCTCTAGGAATGGTGGAATGAGCGTGCTCTTGGGTGGAAAAAAAAGGAGCATGCACCTCATACATGCTAAACCCAAGGCCTCTGGCTCTCTCTCGGCTGAGCTTTCAGAATCTTCACTCTGCTGGAGACTGAGAGGCTTTTTCTGAGCCCCTCACCTACCCAAAGGTCAGAGTGGAGATGCTGTGGGAGTGGATGGAGGTGGGGAGAGGGGGTGGGGCTGTGCCGCACAAAAACACCCCACTGGAAGCTGGAGCCCACGCCGGGGAGTAGGCCCTTCCGCACGCCAGAGTAGCTCTGTCGTGCTCCGCTTGCCTACTTTTAGTAACGAAGACCCTGAGAAGCTCCTCCCTCAGGGAACGTAGGCAGCAAATTCAACATCTACAGGCCACCAGGGTTGAAGGTAGGGAACAGGGAACTGGGAGTAAAGGAGGAGAAGTTCATACAGCTTTATTATCTTCAAGGATGTAAAACAGTTTGGCATCTTTCAGTTTAGGTCAAACTACAACAAAGATGAGCACGTAGGTAGAATGGGAAAAAAATGAATAGACAAAAACTATTCAGAAAACAAAATCTGAGACACTTCATTATTCACAAACTTCTGGAAACAATGACTGAATGGGTGTCCTCAAAGAGTAAAGAAAAATAGCTGAAATAGAATTTAAGAAAAAATGCTGACCAGTGCTGGAGATGTATTCTCTACACTTCTTCTAAAACTAAAAGTAAGCATAACTTATTTTGTAATATCAAAATCAAGTGGAATTAAGTTGCTGAAAAATCCCTGCCAGGAAGGCAGAGGAGGCTTGTCAGGGTGAACGCACCCTTCCTCTGCTCACCACGCAAGAGGAGAACAGTGTGATCAACTCTGGTAAGCGTGAACGATACAAAAGAACACTGAAAGAAAATATCACAGAGAAATGATATTGTGGCAAACTGAAGCAGAGTGAAGTGGTGTGTGTGCATGTGCTCACATTTACACACATTCAATTTCATGTATTAAAACCACTGTAAGAAGACAAAGCAATAAACTAGAATTTGGAACTAAAACAAAAAATGCCAATTAAATCAATGTTTGAAATTATTATATCCATTAAAATTATTGACATTTCCAAATGTGGTGAAATTAAATTCCATAAGAATGATGCGGGAAAGGCAATGCTATGCGTGGGAGGCTAAATTGACCATTATTTTGCAGACTAATGTGACAACATTTAGTAAAGATAAAAATATTGGTACTTGATACCTCAGCTGATTCAACTACCCACAACATATGTTCATTACAGAAACTTCCACATATGCAAGACATATATGTTGTCACTCTTCCCTGCAAAGAAAATTGGCAATAGTAAAGAGAATAAGACATTCTATCTGGTCGGAAGTAAAATAAATTAGTGAATGGATTTATTCATACAGTGGAATATTCTATTGTCTTTAAAATGCATAATTTTAGTTATATGAACTCATAAACAATTCAGAAATTGGGGGAGAGAAAACGTGAGCAGTGTTTCAAATAATAGGCATATAATTATTTAGTGTATGCTTGTGTATTAACATACAAGATATAGTAAAATGTATAAAACAATGATTGGTACCCATCTCAACTAGGACATTAGGCCTAGGGAAGGTTGGAATGAAGAAATAATTTTGCTGAATCTATAAAGAAATTTTTCTTTTAAAATAAAAAAACTGAAATCATTTGGCACAATGTAAATTTCTTTTTCATCTTGACATTGAAATGTACACTTGGCTATGATATAATTTCTTGTCACTTTCTATATTTTTAAAGCAATTAGCTACATGAAATTTAAAAATGCATATGTGCATTATAAAAAGACAGTCGAATTGGTCTCCTCTGAGTCCTGTATATTTTATATGATGTCTAATTATTGCACTATTTAACAGTAGTGTAATTAAAATTGAAACTAATTGTACTTCTTTTGCTGTGTTGCACTGTTAAATAAAAATTGTCTTTATATAAATAAGGAAATTACCTAGGAAAGCATGGTATAGACGCCATTAGCAGAACAACAAATTATTCCTGGTGTTTGAAATTTGGAGACACGGGATTTATACTGCTCGATCCGGGATTCTTTCCTAACACGTTTTATTAAGAGACACTTGAGGGTGTATCTGCAAAGATGAGTTACGCATTTATATGTGGCCTGGCTCCCATGAGTGTGTTTTAGCATATTCTGAATGAGTGCAGTGTTGAACGAACCAAATCAGTCTTTTGGAAGAGGAAGAAGAGAAATGTAAGTTTTAAAGATTGTGCTCACTCCACAGCCATAGCTCCTGGATTTGTTGGTATCCCAGCACCTGCTGGCCAGAGGGGTTCACCAGGATCTCAGCGGCAGTGACCATGGAACCCCTCAAGATAGCACAGAGCCCGATGTGCTTGGCAAATCCCTTCTTGGATCTTCAGAGCGCCTGTAATGGTCTCTACAAGACACTACCAGTAGGTACTGTGTAAGTTCTTCATGTATCTGTCTTCCATTGATTGTGTGCACACACATGCGCACGCACACACACGCACACATATACACATGCTTCCTCACACTTCAAGCATTTTCTTATATATACATATATAAGTATATATTGTATAATTACAAACCACATATTATGTATAATATATGTATCATTTTGTATATAGTTCACCTCCCTGGGGTACTCAAATTAACTAACTAAAATAGGAACTCAGGAGGAATTGGCAGGGTTTGTTCCTCCACACTGACATGGACAGTGCTCATTAAAGGTTGGTGTTCCTGACAGTAATGGCACACAACTAATATCACAGCATTTGGGAGACTGAGGCAGGGTGTTTTGAGGCCAACCTGGACTACACGGTTGAAATCAAGGCCTGTTTGAATTACATAGCCAGTTCTCTCTCTGTCTCTCTATCTCTGTTTCACTCTCTGTCTCTGTCTCTCTGTCTCTCTGTCTCTCTGTCTCTCTCTCTCTCTCTCTCTCTCTCTCTCTCTCTCTCTCTCTCTCTCTCTCTCTCTCTCTCTCTCTCTCTCTCTCTCTCTCTCTCTCTCTCTCTCTCTCTCTCTCTTTCTCTGTCTCTCTGGTCTCTGGTCACCACAACAGCAAAACCAAGGAAAAAGTGATCTAAACTTTGGACTGTGGTTCTCTTACGGTGATATGCATCTGATTCCCTTGCTCTGCTTCAGAAAGACAATGAATCATGCAGAATAGCAAGGAGTTCTGAGAAATGCGAGGGCATCACTTTATTCCAGAGTCTGGCTGCCAAAACTAACAAGGTTTTCACACTCACCAGGCCAGCAGTTTTTTTTCTTTTGGTTATTTTTAAAGAGATGCAAAATTAGTAATAAAAAACACACTAGAAATGATACAGAATTTCACTAAACAAAAAAGGAATCAATAATGGCTATTATAGTGCATATGGTTGTCTTCAAATTAGGTCTCATAGTTCTGCGCTGATATTTTTTCCACACCCGACTCCCCCTCACCCCCCCACACACTCCTGCAAGGACAGAGACACCCTCCCCTCTGAGCCTGTTGTCTCTGCCACACCCCTTGTTATTTCCAGTTTCCTCTCTTGCCCTTGCGGCCATCATTTGGGATCCTTCAGGTACACCCTACTCTCTCACTCCGATTCTCATCCCTGTCTTGTGGAAGTGAAATTGCCAGCGGACTCTGAAGGAGTAAGAACAGCCACGACTCTGGATTTCTATCAGAAACCATTTATTTGCAAGACTTTCTTTGTTGATCTGTTGGCTGAAGCAGGGCAGAGTGCAAGATCTGTTGGGCCCCAATCTGTCACACTTCTAGCACTCAGCCGCAAGACTGTGTCCCTTCCTGTTTTTCTTTCCTCCTTCCCTTCCTTTTCGCCTTCACTGTCTTTCCTCTTCCTTTCTCCCATCGTGCTTCTGCCCTATCTCTTCTGAGTGCCTTTCTTCCTCTTTGTGTCTCCCATCTCTCCACCCCACCTGGTCTTTGTTCCTTGTTCACTTCTTTCATCCACTTTACTAAAGAAGATACAAAAGTAGGAAGATCAGTCCAACACCCTTTCCCAGAGCAGGGTGGTCTGCTGGAAGTCATAGGGGTTGTGGTATGTGGCAGCCATGCAGAGAGGGATGGGCTTCTACTGGTTTTAATTGCCTGTGCCCATATCCAGAAAATTCAGAACCTTTGCATTCTTCTTCCACTTCCCTATCCATGGCTAGCTGAAGGATCATGCAGCAAACTGTGCCCTTTCTTTTCCTCTAGGAAGTGCTTCAAGTGATTTATTCTCATTCTGCTTTCACATCCTGTGGTAACAGACTGTAAAGACTAAAAAAGCTTCAGAGATCATTTGGTATATGCTCTTTATTTCATAAATAAAGATATTGTTACAAGTTATCATGAATATCTTTTTACAAGTTATGAAACCATAGTGTCTAGGACCAATATGCCTATATCTCAGTGAGACAGTGTGCTGCTATACTAAATGTAGGTTTATGGACCATTTTGGAATCTTGAAATAAAAGTTCTAGCACTGAGGTGAGGTCGTTTTGCTCTGAAATAGGAAATAGCACAGCTGCGATGGAATCCCCATCACTAGAGTGGCAATTTAGGCCATCTAACAAAGGATTAACACTGAACTACACTGTCTACAATTTCTTTTTAAGTGTTAAGAACTGACCTTAATTTTGACTAGGTACTTCATTAATATTCATTTGTGTATAATTGCCTTAATTTCAGTGATAATGACTTCAGCTACCAACTGTTTGATTGATGGGTCTTGCATCTTCTCTGGGAAGGAGCTAAGATATAAAAATCACACCATTCATGCATGCCTGGTATTTTTAGCTGCCTTTAATTACTAACCAGCTAAATAAGCATGCAAACCATGCTGTGATTGATAGGATCTTTTGGTTGAAGTGATTTTTTCCCCAGAATTTGGAAGAGGCTTTAATCAATTGAGTACTAAAAATAACCACTGAGAGCTGAATCTTCTCAAATCAGGGTGCTCTTGAATAAAAGCATCTAACAAGAAGGAGGGATTAACCTGCGGTCTTTAAGATATTCTGACTGGAGAAGGAAGCAACAGAAAGTTCACACTGAATGGGAACAGCATGAAAAATACCTGTACCATCCAAATCTTTATTTACTGAAGACATGCTAAGCAGCCCTTGCCTGGCAGCAAAAGGAGACATGAACCTTAAATCGATGAGGGCAAAGGAAAGAATACGGCAGAGACAACAAAATGTGCAATTGAGCCCTGTGATTAATAGTTGGGAAAATACATTTCATCTCAGAACCATGTCTACCTTGAAGGACAATAGTTCGCTTATCATAGCCTACTCCTACTGTGTAAAATTTTGAGGAAGGCGTCTAACTGAAACATCTTGGCACTAGTTCCTGTTTGAAGATCATAATGCTTTTAAATAAAGTACAGTACAAGAATAGTAGTGGTAGAAGTAGTAGCAGTAATTATTATAAATCCAGAATCAGCAAAAAAAATAAATAAATAAAAAAGATACAAACACACACACACAGCACACACACACACACACACACACACACACACACACACACACACACACACAAAGAGCAAAGCTGAAGGAAGTTGTATTTACCAGGAATCTACATAGCTGGGAAGTGTTTCCATATATTTTTCCAGTTAATAGTAAACAGAATTATCCTAAAGAATTATGACATTTGAATGCTGCCATCCTGTGAAAAGATTTTTCTCTGTTTCAAATATCCAACATCTAAAAAACTGAAAAATTCACTTTTGATATCTCCTGTATTATTTCATGTTTTCCCCCCACATATGGTCCTTATTGTCACTAGGAGATTATTCTGTATCTTTTTTTTTTTTTTTGCTAAAGTCCTAGAATGCACGATTTCAGCTTCAAAATCTCTAAAATCATTGTATACTATGATATTCCCTTGTGCAGACATTAAAAACTTTTGTCTATATGTTTAAGCGTTAGGAGAAAAACAATTTGTTGTTTAAATTTCCACTTTAGTTGTTCTTTTCTCTTTAACATTTCCGATGTCTTAAAGAAAATATTTCCTAATATCTAAGTGTGTTTAGATGATATGAAAAATGAGGTGAAGAGAAAAGATGGAGATGTTTATTTTTTCTTAAATACACTTCCTAAGTGGTTCACCTGGGTAATGTCGGGAAAGAAAAACAACAGGGGAAGATAACTCTGAAATATTAAGGCTCCTTTTAATATTTCCCCGTTGTGTTTCTACATAAGCTATGGGTATTTATTAGCTTTGGAGGGAACTTTGCTAAAGTGTGGTAGGCAGACATAATGATGCAGGTGTAAAAGTGGCATTGTTCTTCTCAGTAACATGCACTGTCTTTCTCCTGCCTCTGGAAATGTTGTGCTGTACACTGTCTTCTGCCTTTAGCTTCCAAGAAAAAAAAATAAGATAAATACATGTATAATGTATATATAATATATATTATACTTTGTACATACATTGTACATAATATATTGTATACAGATATGTGCATATATACATGTTCAGATAGGTAGATAGATGGATACATACTGATACAGAGTAAGATATAACAATACAAAAGCAAAAAGAACAGCAGCAGTGAAGCTGTATTTCTGATGATCTGCATATGGCTTCCAAGTCTTGTTTCCTAGGAAGCCAACCAGGGCAGCAGGCCCAGGCCCTGCACAGTTAGCACATGGGCTAAAGGACTTGCCCAGAGACCTTTGGCAATGGCTTTGTGTATTAGACACATTCACTGACGCCTTGCTCCTTTGACCCAGCTCCAGTGAATATAGCCCCATTCTCTCCTTTCTCTCTAGAATGTATTGGAAAACAAACACAAATAAAACAAAGCTGCGAGATGTTGCGCTTTGGAGAATCTGAAGGCCATGTGTGAGAGAAGGGAAGCTGCAATTATGTTAACATATGGAGAATTGCGAGTCTCTAATGCATACGACTTCTCTTATTTATTTTATTCCTCCTCTGTGAAGAGACCTCACCAAGCTGTGAGTGTCTGGTGATACGTCTGCACCAAGGTGGGTTTTTCCTAAGGCAGAGTGGGGTGATGCTGGCATGTGCAAGGGACAATAAAAATGGGGAATTAAGTCCCACGGCCAGAGTTTGTGGTCCACATGAACTCAGGCGTGGATAAGGCAGGAATCTTGGCCTTCTGTGGCAACATGGACGTAAGCTGTCCACTCATTCCAGGGAAGGATTCCCGTGTTGAGCTGCATGTTTATGCATGGCAATGGCTACCACCTGCCCCTTCTGTAGATCAGCAGTAAGGGCTACCCCACCTGGCACTCTCAGCACTGAGAGGACCGGAAACTTGGTCTCTATTCTCAAAATACTTTCTGCTCAGAAAGATCACAGAGGAAGGAAATGAACACTGCGGAAGATGTTCAGTAACCAGTGTGGAATAAATAGGCGGATAAACGTAGGTGAAATTCTTCCAAGCAGAGATAGAATGGAGTTTGTTAAGCACAAAAGAGTGGAGACTGTACAGTAGAGGAAATGGTTAGTCATTCCACTGGCTACACTCCATGCTGAACACTTGCATACATCATTTCAAGTAATATGCAAAACAAACCCACTAAAGTAGTTTTACTATTAGCCTTTCACATAGGAAAAAACTGAGGCTCAAAAATCGTGTAAGCTTTATTCAGTCGCATTCTTGGGTAGCAGAAGAGTAATGTTATATGATCACATTTTTCTGATGCCGCATCTTGCCCTGATCACTGCTGTATTGTCTCTGCAGGGACTACCTGAGCCTATTCAATCTTTGTTTAATGAGCCTAAAATTATTTTTCTTCATCTGTATATGTTCAAGTTCTTTCTGTCCATCAATCCAGGTTCAACTGAAACATCAGCTCTTTAATTTTCCATCACACATGAACTCTACCTATTCCAAACAGCACACACATATGATCTACACTGTTGTGTGACAGTGATAGTCCTATTCTGTCTGTGTCAGGTATTTGGTTATGGCCTTACCTTCTGGAGCACACAGTGACTTCCCAGAGAAACTAGTCACTACCCCTTTAGCTCCAACTCTCTACTACTAAGTTGTCGTAAGAATAATTTTCATTGAATTAAGATATGGAATCTTGGGCAATTTTTATTGCTTAAATTATTTGCTTATTACATTTGGCCCCTTGAATGTGGATGTCCCAATGTTCTGTTTTAAATCTAGATTGCACAATTATCTCAACTCGTCTATGTTTATAAATTTACGATACTCTTGAGAGAATAAGGATCCAGTCACTTTAGGGAACCCTCATATTTATAAAGCCCATGATTGACCTGTATCTGTTGGTACTATGAGATAAGAAAAAGGACAGCTAGCCAGAGGGTGTTATTAAACAGTTTCGAATGAACAAATAGTTGTTACAAGAGCTTCATGGATGGGCAGGTGATGTACAGCTGTATTAGTCATAATTTATCCCTGACTACTTCAAATCTACTACACCTCCTTCATGTAATAGTATTTAGTTTCATCTGTCTGAGTAGAAAGAAGACAAATGGAGACGTTACAGAGCTGAAAGAAGATTGTTTTTATTTCAAAGTTTAAATCTTTTCTGCTCATCTCTCAAATTCAGTTATGGTATATGATAACTGTCTTCCTGTCCTCAGGAGAAATATTAAAAGACTTCATATTACCCCCTCCAAGAACAACAGCTGGAACAAGTGCTTTTTTTTTTTCTCTCAGTTGCACTGAGTATTCTTCCCTAAAAGACAGCAATCCCATAGTTTATGCTGCCTGACAGGGATGGAGAGAGAAGGATTGCAGAGGACTATTCTATCTGCTTGCTGGCAGGCCATGGTCTGCATGCGGCCTGGGGATTAAGTGCAGAGGACCAACTGAGAAGCATGAGTGCCCATAAAGGAAGATAAACAGAGAACAATGGTAGAAAGAGAGACACCTCTACTCAGTCAGCCCCCAGGAATGCTATAATTCAGTATGGTACGTTACAGTATGAGTGAAGTTACAGTATATGTCAGAACAATTGACTATCTCCAGAAATTCAGATGTATTCATTTCCTCTGTGCTAGCTTCCTAAGATTGTTTGCATCGATAAAACTTGAGATCTTTATCAATGATCACACAAGGGCAATATGCTTTCTGGATTGCGGTACTTCATAGAAAACCATTCTTCTGCGTTCTTTTCTATGTACTTAGTCATCTTTCTCCCAACTCCTATTATCCCTCATTTTCTCTCTTACTAAGTTTAGCAATTTCCATTTTGGATTATAATTATTTGCATACACAGCTTAGCTTGTTTTGCAGATAGTAAGAGAAGGATTTGCTGGTGTAAGTCAGCTTTGTCGTCCACCATAATGGCTCTAAATATGTTATAAGGAATAAAGACAATGTAGATCAGAGAACAGAAGACCAAAGTAAACACAAGGAATAAATGAAAAGAAATGAAATGTGGAAGAGAAAAGAAGGAATAGAAAAGGCAGACTATCAAATGAATCCAAGGCTTGTTACCCCGGGAAACAGGAGGGAGGTAAAGAGGGAGATTCTTTAGCCAGTCGTCCCCAATTCACCTTCCTCTGTGGTTAAATTTCCAGCTGTGCAAGCTTGGAAACTGTTTGACAAACAGTTTCTTTTCAAGAAAAATAGGCTTAAAAACAGAAATGAAGATGTATGATGCAATTGTACTAACCGGCCACCAGAAGTGTGAACATTATATACTACCTGCATGTGCTAATCAATGTAGAAAAGAAAAAAAAATAAAACAGCAGACAGGTTAATGAAACCTAGTTTGTGGAATTATTTAAAAATTGCAAAATTCTACCACTCTATGAAGCACCCAGGATACATAGTTAGCAGGTAACCATAATAATGATGTGCTATACCCTCCTTTTGATAAACTGCTCCATATTATATCAACTAAACAATTCCACTTCTCTTTCTCAAGTATCTGTGGTTCAAGGGTGCTTTAATCCCTCGTTACTGAGTGATGACGACTATACATGCTTGGGACCAACCTGATAGCTCAGTGGACTAAAGTGCCTGCTTAGGCAGAACGCAATGGCCCAGGTTCGATCCCTGACCTACCATGCCTGATCTGTCCTCGAGGAGTGCTGAGGTAGCAATTGAGACCAGGCCTGGTGGCATGCGCCTATAATCCCAGCACTTTGGGAGACTGAAAACAGGAGGATTGCTACGAGTCTAATCTTTGTAGTGAGACTCTTTACACCCTGTAAATCCTGTTCTAAATACAGAAAGAAAAAAAAAAGAAAAACAAGAAAAGATCATAGACGCTCGCATTACAACATGTAGGACAAAGGTTTCGCAGTGCAGAAGCATGACTTTCCTTTATTACAAGTAATGTTTAGGTCTTGGACTCTGACAGGCTTTTGCTATGAAAAGAGAGGGTCTGCAGCTTGCTTTTCAGGTACAGTTAATTCCACTGAATTAGGATGACCTTTTTTGTAAGGGTAAAAATTTACCTCCTTCTTGAAAGAAAGGCGATTCACTTGTCTCTTTAATGTGCATTGCTTTGCCTATTAATGTACAGCTATGAATACTGCCTTTAGTTTCTCTAAAAGTGAGAAATTATTTTTTCTAAAGTGGTTATATAAGGACACATTTGGCGGCAAACAGCAAATTCTCAACTTGGCTTCCACAATAAGAAAA
>PVJA010001097.1:0-28502 GCA_004027025.1 Myocastor coypus | reverse complement strand
TCCTGTAGCTTCCAGGAAGGCTTCTGTTCAAATGCCACTGGCCAGAACCATGCTGTTTTCTCCACCCTCTTCCTGGCCAGGGGACTGAGAGCCATGACTGTGTGGACTATCAGGCTGTGCACCTATGTTAGCAGCTGTGAAAAGTACAGCTGGACTTACGAGGCAGTTTTATTGGAAAGAATCAAAGTAGTGTGCAAGAATATTTGGCGAACAGCCACCAAGGGGGCCTTAGTGACTTTCTCACTATGAAATGTTTTCTGCATCTTTGAATTGGGAATCCTTGTCCTTCAACAGCAGATTGGAAAAAACATTAGCACAGTGTTTTTAGTAAATATGCAAAATATCGGTTGGTTTAATTGTTAAAGAGAAGCTCAGGCATCTCTTGTTTCAATTTTTCTCCCATTGTTAAATTATGTTGGGCATCCTGAGCAGATTAAGAGAGCCCCTCTGGAGGAACTCTTGTACATTATCTTCACGGAGTGCTTCGTCCTCATGTACGTTGAAGGGATCACTCAACCCCACATCACTGGGTTCAGCAAACCCTGTAATGCTCCTTCTCTCACTTTGAACCTGGAAGAAGCAACAAAAACATACAGAGACCGTTGAAAATTTGTAGAGCTCTCAAGTTGTGAGGAGCATCGCCTAGGCCATCCCCTGCCACCTCATTTTTCCTTCATTCCACTTTTCATCCAATTCCAATTCTCCACAATTTTATTGAATCTGTGAGCGTCCTTGTATTCTGTGCTACTGAGAAAGCTAGCCCTTGCTTGTGAGCTTACAAATAGGAACGCTTTGAGTCTCTCCTTAAATGAGAAGATGGTATATTTAGAACCAAAAGTTAGCAACCACACACCTCTTTTACTCTCCTCTCCTAGAACCTGAAAAGGTGTGAGAAGTTCTGAGCTCAACACGCTCTGCCTTCCACATTGCATCCAAACCACTTCCTCTGTCTTCCATTCCAAGTGCTCACAGATAGATGCCATGGAGGCTAAGGGGGTGGTCCACACAATGGCCACTGGATCTTGAACCACAACTTTGCTATGATGCTATTTTTATTCTAGAAAAATGATAAAGGAAAGATCAAAAATCATAGTTAGCCATATTTATTTTATAACATAAAGGCTTGTTTTTAAAGGTCTGTTCTCTGTAGGAGAGACAAATATTTCCTAGAGGAGAATAGGAAGCTTAGTTGCAGTGCAAAGGGCAATGGTATTATGGTTGTTGTTGTGTGTGTCTCTGTGTGTCTGTGTGTGTGTACATGCATGCAGATGGTACATTTCTATAAATCATGTTCTTCATTTATTTTTCTGAAATGAAAATATCTGGATTTTTTTTTTCATTTTCCATCAGAACAGTGCATGAATAAATATTAACTGTTGTACATTGTTATGCAGTCTATACATTCATGTTCATTTGATTCTTTGTTTTTATTGTTAGTTTTTGCCTACCTTGGTTAATTAAACACAAATCTTGTGCAAAGATCAAAAAAACATTTTTAATGCATAAGAATCCACTCAGTAAAGAGGCTACTGATAGGAAATTTCCTGTTGCACATTTTCTTACTATCAGCCAGAGAAGGCTTAATTCATTATGTTTGCTGATGTCCTGGTGTCCACGGCTTACATCAGCCAAGGTGATGGCAGATCTTGAGCCCCCAGCATGGCTTCTCTGAATGTGGGACTGGAAATAGATACATACCATCCCAAGAAAACCTGTGGAGTTCCATCTTAAACAACAAGAAAACTCTGATGGTAGTAGGAAAAATTGTAAAAAGAAAATAACTCTGGGAATGGTAGAGGTGGGTAAAATATTACCTACAGGAAAAGCAGTGTGTTGGTACAGAGGGCCCTGCGAGGTGGGTGCTTAGCAGGGAATGGCAGGGGCAGGAAATGTGTAGAAGGAAACAGGAGGAAGAGTTTGGAACAATGGCATGAGTATAATTTGAGAAAATGCATGTGTGAGAATGACAGGAAGGATGCCATTGGGGGAACATGCTCACTTTGCGTATGACAGATGAAGCCCCATGTATATGAGGGTGTGTGGGTGGCACTACATGAAAAATAGTAAGAACCTTCCTTCAGAAGATGCTAAGAACATTGGGAGTAGAGGCATGGGACATCTGGCTTCCCAAGGATCAAACCAGCACTGTGCATGACAGTTCTGGAATTCCCTTACTTGAGGATCCCTTTGTGCCTATGAAAGGTTCCAGCACTGACATGCAAGGGCTGCATCAATGTCTCTGAGGCTGTCACTGTGACTCCAGCATGGGGATATTGCTGGGGGGATTTCCCTGGTGAAAAACTGCTATGAGCTGTGTATGCTTTGTAGCCATTTTGGAGCTAGACAGGCAGTGAGACTTTCTGCAAGGCCAGGTCAGTACTTTATCTATCCAGAATCCTCAGACAGGAGGCATTCATCAGCAACGTGTCTGCTGAGATACAGAACTCCCCGAATAGGACAGGATGCACTTCCAGAAGCAGTTAGCCTCTTCTGGGATTCATCTTTACTGAGGTGCAGCAGGATACTGTTGACGGCCTGATGGATTCTATGGAACCCAAGGCATGAGAAGCAGAATTCAAGTTCTCCTTCGATTTCCCTGCCTGACTGTGCCTAAAGACATGAACAGCTTTGAGAAGTATCCCATATTTACTGCCTCTCTTCTGTCCTCCTCCAATCCGACACAGCAGAGATACTGAGATATTTCCCTGAATTATATAATCATAAGTGGGATGCAGCCTTTGAATCAATATTTCTTTGCAGCTCTCTTGGAACGAATCCTACTTCCCCTGCTAGTCCTCCAGTAATCTCGAGGGATGAAGACCCAAAGGAAGACTCACTTATCTAGGTTCAGAAAGCAGAGTTAGGGTTCATTTATCTTCTTCAATTCCATCCCTGTAGGGCCTCAGTATGATGAGCCACCATCCAGGGAACTGGGGCCTTATGCAAGGGACCAGACAAGGCAAACCCCACTCGAGGACAGTGGAGCAGCTCACAAGGGCAGCAAAATTCTATAAAATTGAGCTGTCTTCTTTTGCAAGAAAATTCTTATGTTTTTAGGCATGGGTTAAAATCACAAATAATACACCTCTTGTGTTTGCTGTTCACTTGCTATTGAGGATTATGCTATTTCTAGTGTACCAGCGTCCTGGTTCATTTTTGCTCCTAATAGAAGAGGAGGATCTGAGCATCTCAGAGTACTTTGGAAACCCCTGTAGATGTGTTGGGGTGGCAGAGAACCATGACTAATGAATGTCCTCTCATTGCTCCAGTGTCTGTGAGGAAAAGATCTGTTTACGTCCTGTGGTACCAAAGCCAGCTCCCTGGCGGTACACATTCATTGATACATCTCGATCCTGTACAGATCTCCTAGATCACCCTTTCCCTATTGCAGGGGATTTCTTTGCAGTCTAGAATGGTTTCTAGGTTTCTAGGGCCTATCTGCTGCACTGAGTTCTTCGCAGTTGATTTTCCAGATTCTTGAATACAACTATACTATCAGTGCCATGGGGTTTTCTGCTTATAAACTTGTCTCTTCCCTGACAGTAGAGAATGTGCTCCATTGTTTTTGTACATCTCTCACTGTGCACAGGGTAAGAGAGGCACTGGGAGATTCAGTAAATGATTGGACTTCATTGCTATGAAATCACCAGGAAAAATGTACATTGAGTTAAAGCTCTGTAATTTTCTGCTATATACAAAGAATGGGAATAATGATTTTAAAATCTAGATACAATCTCCACTCAGCTCAATAACTATTTTCTGCTACTTGATTTTACTGTCATCTGAAGAACATGTATGCACACATGTATGTGCTTGTGTGTATATGTGTTTGTGCATGGGTGTGACTTATCCTGGGGTCCTAATGCCCATCCATATCTTGTAGTTTCCTTTATTAGCCCTGACTAGGGAATCTCAAGCACCAAGACCAGCCATTGAAAGGGCTATGTGGATATTTATCTGGCCATTATTGGTCCTTTCTGGTCCAGCCTAGTATGCTTCCAGATCAAGCTTTAGGACCCTAAATCATCTCTCTCATAAGTAGTAAAAATAAATAATAATCACCAGAATGTCCCAAAATGATATAAGACAAGTTTGTAAAGTGAAGAAGAAAAGATCATGATTATAGAAAACCTAAAAGACTTTTAACATTTGTTTAATTCTTCACCCAACTAGTTGAGTAATTGAACAGTGCCTTAACTCTCTCGGGACCTTCATGTGTATAGGCAAATAATTCTATTAGATGATATTTCAATACCATTTTGTAGCTGCACATTGTGCAGAACTTTTCTTCTATCCTTTCTTCTACTATCTATCAATATAATGAAGTTATTTAGATTTAAATGAGCCTATTGTGTCCTGATATCTTAGTACTGGAAGTTGTTTTCTTCTAAAACTCTAAGGCCTTGAATACTACTAGCTTATGGCCTCCAGCACAGATTTATTAGATATTTCACAAAGATGCAGTATAGTTATCTAAACTCCCACATGAGCCATTATTACAATGTAACCAAGAAAACTCAGCACTGCAAGTTTGGGTTGGCCAAATGAAGGTGAAGAATATTGTGCATTCTTTAGACAGTTCTGGTTTATGGTTCCATATCTAATGTTGCTCTCTTCGCTGGGCTCCCAATCTGAAGCAGAATGTTTAAATTAGAGTGTTAAATCCTGCTGAGTTTGAAATCTGCTGCAACAAGTCACCAGAGGGACTATATATCTCTCTCTTTCAGAGGAGAAGCCAAGCACAGCAGTTCAATTAAACTAGCACTAAGTCCTGCACTCGAAAGACTCAAATGCCTAAGGGAAAGGCGTCAAGGGGAGAGTTATATGCTCTTGTTCACCCCTCTTGCGTAGAAAAAGCATTGTGTTTGTGACCAGAAAATTGAAATGGAATGAGATTCAAGATGGAAGCCAGTGCTCCTTTTTCTATTAACCTCCAGGCTACACTGCCCTGCAGCAGGAAGGGTGAGGAAGACAAATTGCTGCCCGAATCTTGGTGTATTGCTTTACCAACATAAGAAGGGAATCTGAGAAGTTTGTAGTTGTCACCCAAAATGCCTAAGATTGAAAAAGTCATTAAGACAAGGTTTGTAAACCAGCCAAGCAAAGTAAGTATCTGAAAAAAGAAATAAATAAACGCTTCTAAGGTTTCCAAATAAATGAGAGATGAAATGGTAGAACTGCTATAATAATTATTGGCTCTCAAAGTAATGGTAATAATTACCTTAGCAAATTGCCATGTAACTGTTCAGTGAACAAGTTCATAATCTAATCCTACATTTTTAAACAGTTTCTCTCTATTTTTATACTTTGAGGATAAATCTTCTTGCTTTAGAATAATTCTTTCTTTAATCTGCTAACCTAACCCCTTGTTGTGCATAATGAGAGTAAAATGGATGAAGAAAAGTATTTATTGAATGTCAAGCCTGTGTTCTCCACAAAAGGACTATGAACATATTATTGAGACAGACTAGTCTTCCCATTGTTGTTTAGGAATTAAAAAATTGTGATCTCTGGGTCCTATTCAAGACTTCTATGAGTCTATGAGTCAAGACTTCTATGAAAAGGTAGCTGATATGAAGCATAGCTGTTTCACTAATTTCTTATAAACATAATTAAGTGGCCTCTCCCTCTCCCCTTATTCCAAGCTCTGAGGAATAATCAAAATATAAAGGGAATATTTAAATTTAAAATGTATCAAAGTAAAAAAAAAAAGTACAGTAGTTCTCTTTAAAATATTTCACGTATCAAAAACACATGTCATTATTCCTGTTACTTTCTGAAACAGTTCTGGAAGTCCTCTCCATGAGGACCTTTTTACAATCTGTGGTCAAAAATATGGTGAATGCTACCACCAAGTGCCATCCAGCAGAAAATCAAGCTGGTAAAAACATGGTAGTGTGTCCTTGTCACTGGGTCTCACACTGTGTCAGTTTCAGTTCCTCCTCAAAGTCAAAGCAACCACATAAATTAAACCGTTGAATTCAAATAAACTTAGAATGTCATGGCAGCTGTGATAACATAGCTCAGGACACCAGTCGCATCAGAGTACTTCCATGCCTGCTTTTGGAGAGGAAAGAATGATGAGACAGGTGTGTTCAAAATGAGGGAGTGAATTTTGAGAGGATTAATGAGTGATTATATCATTGTAGTAGATTTTTAAAAATTAAACATTTATTGTTTTTTTTATCACACCTGTTACAGCCTTCACTTAGATTTTCCTCACCTAAGGTTCAACTACCAACATTAATCTCTCCTGAGCACCTCTTGTTTCCTTACATTCTTGTTCAAATTTTCTCTTTGCTTTTGATCTAAAGCAGTATATTCCCAAAACTTTCAGCCTTTCTTTTTGGAATTGTTATTCTGTTTTAAAATGTAGTTATTTTTATTATTGTATTAGCTACGTAACTTTTGGGGGATATTTGATTATCTATGTAACCATTCAATAAGGATTTACTATACCGAACTAAGCCAGGAGCACAGTTTTACACTCAAGGAGGACATTTAAATATATGCCAAGTAGGACTACTTACACTGTGGACAAAAGGACTTACAGTGGAAGTTGGAGAGAGCGAAAAGAAAGAGAAAAATAACTCAGGCATGGACATTACTTTGATAGTTCTGGGTAGAAGGGAAGAATCTCTTGTTGAGATGAAACTTAAAATTTATCTGAGAGTCACCTGTCATCTCATAATGATAAATAGTACATGGCAGAATGCACATGGAGACACTACACTGAGTAAGTAGAGGTGAGGACCATGTGATAATTTTCTTATGGAAAGCGTTTCAGTGTTACAGATAAAAATCAAGTAGAACTAAATTTCCAAGTGTGAAGGTATATAGGTGCATCTAAATTAGGGGTAAAGACTGCATAGTTTTACATAAAGCTGTTTCAAAAACCACATTACATAGCACCTGGCACAGGTTTACTGCATAAAGCATTTCATAGTACAAACTGATATAATTCATAGACATTGAATTAAAGAAATTAGACTTTGGACTTCTTACTCTGCTATTGATGGGAATTTAGCAAGTTACAAAACCTCTACCATTTACCATTCCCATTGGTAGAATTGATGTAGTTATTGTAGTTATAATTATCAAGTTAAATTTTTATGCAGTTCAAATGGGCTAGTATAAATAAAATGCTTACTAAATTGGTTATGAAATGAGAGCAACCAACAAATGCAAGTTATTATTATTATAATGTTATCATTATAATTACCCTACAAATACAAAAGGCTAGGAGATGCGGACATAGGGTTGGAGGAAAAAGTAAACGGGATAGTGTGGAAGCAGACATAAAATTGCAGTGCTAATGAGTCATCCTTTCAGTTATTTGGCTTTTGCAGAAGGTTTTTCAATATTCAACTATAATTCTAGCACCAGATTTGGGCTTATCAGTGCATCTATGTCTGGATTACATATTTTATTTTACCAAAAATTAATATCTTAGAGTTATCCTCATTGAAATCAGCTGCACTGCATGTATGGGGTCATGAATTACAGCTTCACTTATCTTTAAGTCTTTTCATTTTCTCAAATGTTCTTAAAGAGAACTAGTAATTCTGACAAATGCCATTTTTACCCATATTTGTTGGATAACCTTAGACTTGTGGGTCCTTTAGACAGCTGTAAACTTCTTGTACTGTAATTCTAAACAACTTCCTTATCTTTTTAACACCAGAGAACCCTCAACTGAAAATTAATTTAGGGAAATTGAAAGTCCTTTTTCTGTGTTCACCTGTTTGTAAATGATAAGGACCATAAACAATAGTTTTAATAATTCGGTCCTTTGCCCAGGAGCAGCAGTTTATGATCCCTGCCACCGTTTCATTCCCACATGAGCTGATTCCAAGCCAACACTCACTTTCTGTGATGAAATGCAAGGGCTCATCCCAATTTAATACATGGCTTCCTTCGGATGGAACATGAGAACTAGAATATCTGCTAAAGACCTGAGCTAAGAGCATTGCTCTCTCCACTAGACTGCAAGGGAGAAAATTAAATGGAGAAAAAGTTTTGCTTATCCTTGCTTCCGAAAGCAATTTAAGTGTTGCTTTTAAAAACATCCTTACCCCTGGCTTCATGGAGTAAGTACTAGGGAGGAATGTGAACTGCATAACTGGCAAAGGAACCAAGAGTAAGAGCCCTGAAAGGGCATATGAAAGTCAAAAAAAGACACTGAATTGGAGTGATGAGAGCAATGTAAAAGTTACACACAGAAATTGTCGAGGCAGTGACACTCTTTTGGGGGGATACAATGTAGATTCGTTTATAAAAGCCCAGACCCAAATAAATCAATCTTTTACTCACAGACACATCTAAGTTAAAACATATCACATTTTGCTTACAGCTCTGGAAGCTTTGGAAGCATCATCCGAACGTGAACTCGTTTCATTCACCATTTCTCCTCTCCTCTTCCTCTGCCTTCAGACTTTAGAGCAGATTGTGATGGAGCATCCTGTCCCAGCCCTCTATGGGCTTTTCTAGCTTGCTTCTATCACAGATCATGAGGGTTTAACAGGACTCTTTTCCTAGTGATATTTGAGCACCATTGAGTTTTTGAGATGAATCAAATACTACTTGCTTTTTAGCTTAGGAGAAAAAAAAAAAATCCTACACTGAAATTAGTTTACTTTAAAAAACAGAAGCATGGCCCAGATCCAGATTAAGGACACTGGACAAAGCCATAAGCACTCTCTAAACTTGGAAGCAGATATTTTTTTTGCCTGTGGTCCTACCTAACATAGCTGTTGGTTAAATTTACTGCTGATTAAAATAGTTGTTCTTTAATATTTCTGGTAAATGTCTCTTAAGTCAGAATATCTACACTTGGGAGAAAATACCATTCAAGTCAAGTTTCTGCCAATTTTATTTAAAGCATTATCTTCTGAACATCAATGTAATTTGATTAACAAAATAAAAAGGCAGAAAGTATAACCACTTCAATATATTAAAAAAGAAGCTTTGGAAAACTTCAACACTCATTCATACTAACATCTTTTTAAATACTGAAAGAGATACTGAAAGAGGAGTGTCCCTTGATCTTATAAAGGGGAATCTTCTAAAAAAACAAAGAGCTAACATCATCTCTAATATTAAATAATAAAGTTTTCCCCTCTAACATTACAATCCAGGTAACTATCCTTTGTCATTAACCAGGTTTAATATTGTATTATTATACTGGAAATAATGAAAATAAAAATAAAAGACACATGCATAAGTAAAAATTCTATTCACAAAAATATATAGCTGTCTTTGCTATAGCCTGTAGAAAGATCTAGTACTATAATGTAAGTTTCTAAATGTTTAATAAATTGTTACTAACACATTTGTGGTACATATGACTACACCAATGCTGAAGCGGCGTTGCACGCACAGGATGTCACAGTTCTTTTTACATCTTCTCTCCTCCATGCTCCTCTCCTCCCTTGTCTTCTTCTCTACTTTGATTTCTTCATCTTGTTGTAGCATGCAAAAGATATACCAGGCAACCATATATTAACAAAAACAAAATCAACTGTATGACTGCCAATGAACAACTGAAATGCAAGAATTTTGAAGACACAACTTAAAAGGGGGCCAATAATTGAATTAGGTATAAATCTAACAAAATATTTGAGGAATGAGGATTTATAAACAGAAAACTAAAAAGTAAGTCAGAAGGAAAATAAGGAAGATAAGCACTGTTTAGTTGTATGACTTTGCATAAAATTACAACTTTTCTCTTGGCCCCAAGTAACTAAATTTTTTTTTTTTTTTTTTTTGGTATTGCTAATAAAACTCAGGTTCTTGCACTTGCCAGGCAGGTTTTATGCTGCTCAGCTACATCCCCTAATCCCCATATAACTATTAAATAGTCTCTTCAACTCTAAATATGCCCAATTGTTTCTGTACAAAGGTTATTAAACTTTAACATTGGTCTGATATTTACTGTATGATAAGGATGATGCAGATCTAGTAACATACTTACAAACTTCAATTATCACAATAACTTTAGGAACTGTTGGTATCCACGAATGACAGATTGGGAAACTGAGGTGAGAGTGGACTATGGAATTTGTCCAAGTTTACCTAGGAAGAGTCAGGACAAGGAATCCAATCCATAATTTTCTGACTTCATCTACCAAGGACTTATCGTACACCATCTGCGAGGAGAATCTGCTGGGAGGAGAAGGAGCAGGACGTTTTAAGGCACAGGCAGATGGGATAGATGCAATCTTTCTGCCTCAGTCATTTTTTGATTACAGTGACAAAATATCTGACACTCACAAGTTGAAGGAAGTAAGGTTTATTTTAGCTCACAGTTTGTAGAGATTCCAGTCCATAGTTGTCTGGCTTTAAGACAGGGCAGTATAACTGAGGGCAAGATGTAAGAGAGACAGTCCAAACAGAGCAGGGGGAAAGTGGCAAGTCTTCTTTGTTTTCCCCTTTATTCTGTGCAGACTGCAGTCTTACTGAAAGGTGTCATTGGCATCCAGGGTGGATCTTCACTCTTCTGTGTAAATCCACTCCACTACACCAAGAACCATGTTTATCTAATCAGTGGCTGAGCCAGTTATCAAAGATCCTAGATCCAGTATCTCATACCTGTGACCTAGCCACTCCCCAAAGCCCTACCTAGCTGGGAGCATCTGGGGCTTTGAGGAACATTTTATGTACAGAGCATAGTAAGTCCTTCTACTACCTTGGACATCACTGGATTTGACTTTAGCTGTAGTCTTTGCACCTGCTGATACACTTCTAGGTGGATGACTATCAGTTTCTGTATTCTCCCTCCTCTAGATTAAGGGTCTTTTTTTTTTTTTTTTTTTTGTCTTTTTGAGACAGGGTCTCGCTATGCAGTTGAGGCTGGTCCTGAGCTCACTTTTGTAGCCCAGGCTGGTCTTGAACTCGCACCAATCCTCCTGCCTCAGCCTCCCGAGTGCTGGGATTACAGGCGTGAGCCACCACGTCCGGCTTAGATTAAGGGTCTTATTCTCTGGAGGAGATAGTATGGTAGCTATATGTGCTTCCCATGTGTGGTCTTCATGTTCTTTTCTCCATCAAGTATCTGACTCAGTCAGTACCCCGCATGTTTCCATTCTACCACCTTTCAGACCTTGAGGACTGAAAATAATATTCATCTCTCCTCTCAAAGACTGATTCCAAGTATGGAAGCTAGGGACTGAACCTGTCACCAGACCAGTCACATTTTCTCCCTGTTACCCACTGCAAGACTTTCCAAAGCCTCAGTGAGCCTGTTAAGGAACATACAACTCTCAGCGGGTACCTCTAGCCCCCATATTTGCTGTCTTTCCATGTTGTTTGCAGTGTGCTCCCGGCTTTGAAATTCAAAGTGTATTATATCTAGAAAAGTGACAAGGGAAAATTTTTATCTATTTTTTTCTGTCTGGTGTGACAGCACAAGCGGTGTATTTTATACTTAAAACATAAGATGGTTTTATAAAAATGGATGCAAGGAGAAAGCTTGGGCCTAGGGAAGCTTGTTGATGAATGTATTCTGGTAGGCAATTAAGAAAGGAACAAGATAATGCAGGGAAATTATATTTCTCTCATTTTGCACAAGATTCAGTGCTTTTCCCCTCTAATATATCAGCTACTTCTATCTTTGTGCCACATTGGAATTTTCCTTCTTGAAATTTATGGGTTCACATTGGCTATGTATCATTGCTCTTATTTAATTTCATGGCGAACATAAGCGCATCCGCATTCCCCTATAAGCTTCACCTTGCTGCAAACAACAAATTGAGGAAACATATGCCTTCTCCTGGAGAATAAGGCAGGGTATAAACATTATTCCAAGGGGAGGAAGACATCTATAGATTCTTTTCTCTGGAGCTCACAGAAGACATGTAGCACACAGGGGCTTCCTGAGCTAACAGGTGGCCCACTGTGACTCCTGTCATTGCAAGTTGCTCAAAAAATAGTTTCTCTAGTTATGCTAATGAACAGTGAAATCCCAGGAGGGTATATCCTGCCTGGAAATTCATCTGTCTTTCAACTATAGTGTACGCTTGTTTGTTTACATTTATATTCCAAATCCATTATTCTTCAGGGGTCTCATGAGAACAAGATTTTAGGACTGGCCCAAATGCTTTTACTGCATCTGGAGGAACATCCGGGTGCATTATCATTAAGTAGAGATGACTGACTCCAGGATAAGAACCCTCAAGCTTGCTTTATACCCTTCTTAAGCTATTTCTGAGATTTCCATGCAAAATGGTTGGGATGTTTATGGTACCTTGAAATCTGTGTATTGCAACCCTAACCTGTAATTTTATGATATTAAAAGCTTTTAAGACATGATGAGGTCACAAGAATGGAGCCCTTAGAGTAGAATCACTGCTCCTATACAAGAGATCCTATGGTATCTTTGTCTCTTCCACTAGACGAGGCAGCAAAAGTCTTATATAGGGAGCAGAAAGAGGACCTCGGTGGACACTGACTGTGACAGTGCCATAATTTTTAACTTTCCAACCTCAATGCTAGTGGGAAATAAGCATTTGTGGCTTTTGAGTTCCTTTGCTTAAGGTACTGTGGCATCACAGCCTAGGTGACCAAGACAATATGATATCCACACGTTTCTGCTGAATTTCAAGGGGCCACAGCAACACTCAGCACACCTACTCTACCAGACTTGAGTGCAATAAACAGTGCTATAAATTGATAATAATGATAACAGCTGGCACTTATTAAGCTTTTATTTTGCATTAAAGCATTCATAAACACTTAGTATATGTTACCAAATTTAACACACTCAGCAAACTTACAAGTGAGATATAATGAATCACACAGATGAAGTGATTAAGAATTGAACAAATGAAGTTGTTTCTATGAGTATTAATCTGTTAAGCAATAAAATTCTCTCTCAGGTCTTCCTCATTGAGTTCCATGAATTAAAAGAGTGTGTGACCTCCCAGCAACTATCGCTTCCAGATTGCTAATTATCATTTGCCTCAGTTTAAACTCCTGGCATCTGACAGGATCAGAGGATAGAAGACAATAAATGGCAAGCTCTGATGGATAAGAGAACAAGAAAATTGTACGCTAGAAGATCTTTGCTTTAACATGATTTGAATAGCTCAGGTCTCTGCTGTAGACTATCATACAAAGAACTGTAATTAGACATGAGACCTTGAACATAAAACCCGCAGCGTGTGCTTGGAAGAAGCTTGGACCACACTGACAATGAATGTGAGTCTTTTCCAACAGTTTCAAGGAGTGGTCAAAATCTACAGGGAAGATATATGTTCGGAAGCCTGGGTATATAGGTCAGTGGCACAGTGCTTGCCTGGCAAGTGCAAGGTTCAGAGTTTCATGCCCCATAATCCACACAAAATTAAAAATAATACAGTACAACACACACTGTTACTAAGCCACTTCCACATATCAACCTCACTTTGAACGTGCTTACATTTTTGTTCTTACCACCTTCCAAAGCATTTCTAGAAGTCCTTCATCAGTGTCCTTACAATGTGTGAACTCTAACTTTAAATATTCCATTGTGTTTTCGTGCTATTTATTTACTAGATCAATTTTGGACATTGAGATAGCTTTATCAGAGTTAAAGATGTAAACGGACTTCTGCATCTCCTTTAGAATGTGGCAAGAAGTTTAGAATAACTGCGTAAGAGTATTTTGAAAGGGACTAATGGCAATGTATCTTTTACTATGATAAACACCTGAGACATATTGTTAAGTAAAATAAATCAGATACTGTTAACTATGTCATGGTTTGTCTTATATAAAAAAAATTATGTAATCAAAGTGTGAAATAAAAGGCAGACAATAAGAAAAGAGAAAGAAAAAAATTGTGATCCAGTAAGAGCAATGTATTGAACAGAATACCTTGATTTAGTATGACTATTTTATATGTTTTATATTTATTTTGCTTATTATAGTCTTGCTCATCTGTACATATAGCTAACTTCATAAGGACTTATAAGTAAATTAAAATGATGCTGGCAAAATCAAAATGAATGGGGAAAAGAACTTTGGGAAATGAATTAAGATGTATTATATACATGTTCTGATTCCCTATAGGGAATGTAATTACTATGTACTAAAAACGTGTAGCACTATTTTTTTTTTTTAAATTTAAAAGTCTACATTGTCAATCCCTTTCCTCTGTGGCCCCATAATCTCCTTGAAGAGAAAATTTGGGACACCATTGAGTTATAGGATGTTACAGCACAGGTTCTCTTCTGTCCTGAGTCCTCACTGACCTTGAAGGGCTATGGCCAAAATATTGGCTATCCTTATAGCCCCTCTTTTTCTCTAATTTTTGATCTGTAAACTTCCGTTCTTAACCCTCCAGAAAAGAAGCTTAGTGATACTATTACTCTATAACATAGATACTTGAGCTTACCATCACTGTCTTTCTGAGTATCAAACGTCTTAGACTTAACTTGTAATTGGTATTTTTATCAATCATTGTTATTCTAATAATTCCCTATAAAATGTGATAAAATCAGTTACATATTTTTATACAGAAATTTAGAAATCAAAGCATACACAAAATTGTAGCTGGTTGGTCAATGATACAGCATTTTTCTATGTTTCTTACTCTCTTTTAATACCCTTTTTTGTTTTCTTGTAAAAGCAACAATTTACTTGAGAGACAGTATAGCAATATGTGAAATTATATTAGAAGCAGCACACATCTAAAAGACCAGAATGACAGGCATTCCCAGAATAGTTTTAGTGTGACACACTGCTATCCTCAGTGTGGAAAACCTTTTGGAGGTTCTTAGGGCCATTGTCTAATTCATCCTGTATATATAGGTGTATAGTTTTGTTCCTGTCATGTTTCCTATATTTTCTGCTTGCAGTCTCTTCATTGTTTAACCTTTAAGTTCTTGATTTCCATTGAGCTGTTACATCTTTCCAGTTTTATTTCTTCTTTTGAGTTCTTACACTAGGAAGATCATATAATGTTTACACATGTAGGTTTAGTTTATTTCACTTATTATTATTATTTTTTTTTTTTTTTTGTCTTTTTGAGACAGGGTCTCGCTATGCAGTTGAGGCTGGTCCTGAGCTCACTTTTGTAGCCCAGGCTGGTCTCAAACTCGCACCAATCTTCCTGCCTCAGCCTCCCAAGTGCTGGGATTACAGGCGTGAGCCACCACGCCCGGCTTCATTTATGAATATATGTTCAAGATACATCCACTTAAACATGAGGTCTTCTAGTTTCTCATTCTTTATAGCTGAGTAATACTCCATTGTATAAAAATACCACATCTTTTTCAACCATTCTTCAAATGATGAGCATTATGGTTATTTCCAAGATTTGGCTACCACAAATTGTGCTATGAACGTAGGTGCACAGATATCACTATGATATGATGAGAGAAAACATTCTCTCAGGCTTTCACTGAGGGCAAAATGGTGAAGCAATGACCGTGACGCAGCCAGGTGGCTGACACTGACAACAGCTTTACAAAGCACTGTACATGATTTCAAGGTAAATCCTGAGGGGATTTGATTGACCTTGGGAGGTACAAAAGTTACATGTTTTGTTATACAGATCTTGCTTTAACTTGCCCTTAACTACCCAGCAGAAACGTTTAACCACAAGGCATAAAACATAAAGCTAAATTAGTATGCTGAGCTGTAAAAGCCATAAATCAACAGCTTCCTACATTGCCAGTACTGCCAATTACCCATTATAATTATGGAATATTGGACTATGTATACGGCTACTTTCTCTAAGTTCAGTGATAAGAAATTTTCATACCAATAATGATGAGAAAAATTATGATGCCTACATCTTTTGCTCGGAATAACTACTATGAGGACAACCATATGCATTGTATCAATTATTGAGAATGTACTACTAATATGTTTTGAAACTGTCACACTGTTATTTCTTATTAAAAGTAATAAAATTAAGAAAAAATACACTTGAAAGTCTAAGCTTTAACCATATCATAGGTCATACCTCATTTTTGATCATATGTGAGCTGAAACAAAATTCACCATCTCTATGAGTGGTTGTGAAACTCATTACAAGGAAAACTGTGCCCTGCAGAGGAAATGTTTCAATTTGAATACTTACATCCTACTGAAACTCATAATAAACATTAACACTTTAAATAATAGTATTGATATATGGGGCTATCAATTGTGATTCAGCTCTGTACCCTCTGCAAAGAAAGTAAGCATTATCCTCATAAAGCCAGAGAAAGTTCAAACCTTACAGAGGAACTACAAGTCAGTGTTCTTATTGAGTACACATACAAAAATCTTCAATAAGATACTGACAAGCAGAATGCAGCAAATCATGAAAGAATTATACAACATGACCTAGTAATATTCAGTTCAGGAATGTAGGGATGGTTCAACATATGACTATTTATAAATGTAATATACCACAATAACAGAACCAAGGGTGAAAGCACATGATCATCTTAATGGATTGTCTTTTCATTTTGTTAGTGATTTCTTTTAATACGCGAAAGCTTTTTGGTAAAATGAGACCCCAGTTGTTGATTCTTTGAAGTATATACCGCCCGCAGGGGCTGGTGAGATAGCTCAGCAGACCAAAGTTCCTGCTTAGGCAAACTTAAGAAAGTGAAGGGACTGTGAACCCCAGCACCACGTGCTGCTCCACCAGCACCCGCAGGGTAGACTGAGCCAGCCAGAGTTTGGGAATAGTGGACGCACCTGTAATCTCAACCAAATCCATTACACAACCAAATATATAAAAAAAGAAAAGTATATACAATGATTTTTTCTTTTTATTGATTTATTGGATACAGGGTCTCACTACACAGTTCAATCTTAGTGATCTTTTTATTGCAGCCTCCCTAATGCTAGTATTACGGGCCTGTGCCACCATGCTCAGTTTTTCTGGCAAGCTCAGTGCTCCCAGGGGCAGGGCCTGCAAGGCATGTGGTGCTGAGGATCAGACAGGTGCTTAGACTGCTGAGCTGTCTCTACAGTTTCAGTATCATATTTTTCTTTCATAAACTCTCTACCTACTCTTATGTCTTCAACATGTGTACCTACTTTCTCTTATAGTAGATTCAGTGCTTCTATTTTAATGTTTAAATATTTTATCCATTTTGCCTTCAGTTTAGGGCGTGGTGATAGACATAGATCTAATTTTAGCCTGAGACATGTGGGAATCCAGTTTTTTCTGGCACCTTTTATTAAAGAGGTGATCTACCTTCCAGTGAATACGTTTGGCTCCTTTTGTCAAAGGTGCCTGAATGTGCTTGTAATTGTGTCTACATCTCCTAATCTGTTCTAATGATCCACAGGTCTGTTTTTTCTTTTGCCAGTATCATGTTGATTTTATCACAGTAGCTTTGAAGTGTAATTTCAAGTCAGACATTGTGATGTCTCTTGCCTTCATTTTGTTGTCTAGTATTGCCTTCACTACTCAGGTATCTTCTGATTCCAGACAAATTTTAGGAATGTTTCTCTAGATTTGTGAAGTACACAGGTTGCATTGGATTGCAATTGCTTTGAATCTGTATAACAGTACTGGGAGTGCAGCCATGTTCACGATGTTAGCTCTTCCTCTTCACTCTCTTTCCATTTTCTGAAATCATCTTCAATCTCTTTTTTTTTCATAGTACTATGTTTTTTGCCATGTAGATCTTTTACTTTCTTTGTTAGTTTGATTCTTCAGTATTTCATTGTTTTGGATGCTATTGTGAATGGTATTATTTCCCTAATTTCTCAATCAGTGAGGTTTTTTTTGTTTGTGTACGGTAATTCTATTCATTTCTAAGTGTTGATTTTGTATTCATTTACACTATTGAGTGTGGTTATTAAACCTAGGAGCCATTGGGTGGAGCTTTTGGGGTCTGTTATATAGAGAATCATGTCATCTCTGAATAATGATAACTTGTCATTCTATTTATCGATTCTTGGCATTTTCCTTGTGTAACTAAGGTTTTGCTCAGAAAGTCTTTGCCTACATCTGTCTTCAAGAGTTTGATCTATGTTGTCTTTTAGCAGATTAAGTATTTAGATCTTTCATCCAATTTGTTTTAGCTTAGTACATGGTATGAGATATGGATGCAGGTTTAAGCTTTTGCATGCCCCTTGCCACCACACCCAGACCATTTGTTAAAGAGGTTTTCTTTCAGTGAAGGATTTTGGTTTTGGCCCCTTTGTGAATGATAAATAATGACTGTGTCTAGAGGTTTTATGTATGTACTTCTATGGTGTCCTGTTGATTCTTACATCTCAATTTTGGCTTTTTTTCTTTGTTTTTATTAATAATATGGTGGAATATATCTATATATCTATATATCTATATATCTATATATCTATATATCTATATATCATCTATATATCTATAGATCTATATGTATTATGTTATGAGTTGGTGCTGTAAGAAACGACGAGAAGACCCCATGAATTCTGCTCAGAGTTCTCACTGAGACATGTCTCTCGAAGTGAGCCCTGACCTTCAGAAGGATCTCACTTTTATTTAGGGCCAAAGAACATGCTCAGGTGCATCATTACTTTAGTAAAAAAACAAAAAAAAAAACCTGCCATAATCTCTGACCCTCATTTGCCCAATGCTAGGTTAACACAAATGTTAACTGAATAGATTCCAAGCAGGAGACAACCATTAACATTCCAAACAAGGGAGGAGACAACTATCAAGGAGCCATCAGGATAAGCTGTTACCTGCCTCCTTGAATCCCAGTTTACTGGAATTTCCAAGTAACAGACTACAAACTGTCCCTGGGCTTTGTTTATTGTTCTGCACTTCTTAAGATGCTAGTTTCTTATCTCTACATATACATATAGAGATAGACAGATAGATAGATGATAGGTAGATAGATGATAGATAGATAGATATATACATATAGATAGATATGTAGATATAGATACAGATAGAAAGATAGATACACAGATATATACATATATACATACATATTTATTTCCAGAAGCAGGGACTGAACTCAGGACCTTGTACTTGCCAGGCAGGCACTTGTGCCCCTGAGCTATCATCCCAGTTCCTGGATTTAATATTTTTTCAGTTGTGGTAAAAAAATACCACATTTTTTACATTAAAGGGAAAAAAACTATAAAAGTAATACCAAATTTCAACACATTATGATCGAAAATTAAACATAGTCATTATATTATATATTACATTCAAAGTGGTTGCTCAGATTAAAGATTTAGGCATGCAAAATTGATCAAACAATATAAGCTTTAACTGTTCCTTTCAATCAGTTAATATAAATTTGTAGTACACTTATCCTAGCTATCGTGTGTGTGTGTGTGTGTGTGTGTGTGTGTGTGTGTGTGTGTGTGTACTCCTTTTCTGGGAAATCACCAACATGGAACAGCTATGTCAAAGGGTACTTCTAATCCAAGACTTCTGAGGAAATTCCATAAGCGAATTCCCCACTAATTTCCACAGTGTTTAGACCAGTCTACATTTCCACCAACAGCATTTGTTATTGGTTGGTTTCTCTTTCTTTCTTTCTTTCTTTCTTTCTTCTTTTTTTTTTTTTCAATACACAGGATTTAACTCAGGACGCTGCACTTGCCAGCATCCCGGCATACTTGTTCTAGTGAGCTATGTTCCCAGCCCAATGCTATTGAGCGATTTCTTGATGATAGCTATTCTTTCTTGTGATTTCAATGCCTTCTGTCTCATCTCATTAGCCAGAATTGCTTATGCTATTTAAGGTCTCTTCTAGTTACACATGAATTTGAGGATTTCTTTATCTAATTTGGTAAGAAATACTACTGGTATTCTAAATAAATGGATAAAGAATATGCAGTATATATAAATAATGGAGTACTACTCTTCTATACAGGACAAAAAGGAGTCATTTTTAGGCAAATAGAGGCAACCTGAGGTCATAATTTTAAGTGAAATAAATAAGACATACAAGTTTAAATATCCCATTTTCTTGTGTGAGAGTCCCAAAGGTTCGATGAAGACCAAATTGAGAACAGATATTCAGGAGTGGACAAAACATTTAAAAGTGAAGGGAAATAAGACAGGGGTGATAGGAAGGAAGGGAAAAGTGAAAACAAGAGAACAGAAGGCATGAAATGGAAACAAGGCTTTTGTAAATCGGAGGGGGAAAGGGTTGATGAATAAGGAGAGGAACAGAAAAAAAAGAAGAATCAAGATATACTGTGTTGCTCTCAGCTTGGGAAGAAATTCTTTCTTTCTTTCTTTCTTTCTTTTCCTTCCTTTCTTCTTTCTTTCTTTCTTCTCTCTCTTTATCTTTTTCTTTTTCTTTCTTTTCTTTTTTCCTACCAATATCAATCAGAAATTTCTTCATGTGTACACCCTATGCTCTGTGTAACTATTACGAAGACAACACTATCCAATGTGTCAACTATTGCGAACATACTACTAACGTGTTTTGAAACTATCTTATTGTTATTTCTTATTAAACATAATAAAATAAAAAAATAAAAATGGAAAAAAGATATACTATGTTGGGTACAAATCACTTTCTCTATGTGTCATCATTGTGCGGGAAATGATGTGCCAAACTACAATGGCTCTAGTAAACTAACCAGGCACTTTTTGTCCCCTTCTGCCATCTCTGTCTCAGGCTTCCCTCCTTCCAGAAGTATCAGACAATCATTCTGTGTACTCAGGAATCACTGCTCCCAAGGTAGTTCACTACCAGAGCAAGAGCATACTAAGACAACAGGGGCCACCACTGCCACACTCCAGTATGATGATCAAAAAAGGCTGTACTGGGCCTGGCAGGATGGCTCAGTGGTCTAAAGTGCCTACTTAGGAAAGCTTGGGTGGCTGCAGGGCCCCGCGGTTCGATCCCCAGCACTACATGCTTCACCAGCCCTGCCCTCACTGCAGGCTGAGCCGGCCAAACAAATAAACAAAGTTGTGAAACAAGAAAATAAATAAATAAATAAATAAAATTCTTTTAAAAAATGCAATTGGAAGAGTTAAAAGTAATTTTAAAAAAGACTGTATTTTGTTCTGTTTATTTGTTTATTTTTTGTTTGAGATTGGATCTTACTTCGTGATTCAGCATAGCCTTGAGCTCACTGTGGAGCTGAGGCCAGCCTTAAATTCATCTTTTCTCCTCTTTCAGCATCCCAAGTACTGGCATTACACAAGGTAATCTCTGTCCATGACATATTCAAAATATTTGCTTATATATAACACATACCATAGGAGAGATACTGGATTGTTGCTGAAAGGAGTGCTATAAGATCTTAGAATAGGGATATGGTTGGTAAGGAGGTAGGTGGTGTGGGACTGGCTGTTCACACAAGGCCAGATTTCCATACTTAGAGTGTGGGCACTTATCAATTTAGACAAAAGTGAAAACTCAGGACTTGCACTGCATGACGTATGACTAAAAGGCAGTGAGGACAATGACTGCTTTAACACAGCACTCTTCATGGAGATCCTTTTCTCACTCAGGTAAATGCAGTACCTTTTCCCTTGGAAATCATTGCCTGTTGCTTGGATGTATCCTCCAGTCCCTCTTCTTATCTGCAAGAAACTTCACCCTAATCCCAGTTCTTGAACCAGATGCAGAAAGCCATTTTATTTATTTGTTTGTTTGTTTATTTATTTATTTAGTGTGCAGGGTCTCACTATACAACTTTGACTCACAGTGGCCCTGCTGTTTCCTGCCTCCCAAGTGCTGAGATTATAGGCATTGGAAAGCTCCTTTACAAGTAGGCTTGGAAGAACAAAGTAGCTTTCAGAATTATGCTTTACCCCAGCAGGCTCCTGGCCTAAGCACTGTCTTCTGTGGTTTCCGCACACTGGCTTTGCCTCTATGATCGCACTTCCTGTTGAGGCTCTGACTTACTCTTGAGGTCTGCAGTCTGCTGTTATCCAGATTTCTCTAAGTTCCAAAGAAGCATCCCTAATAGCCTGAAAAACAAACAGATGTTACATGGATAAAATTGATGATACACATATTCTGATCAAGCACTATGGTTCAAGTGTTGAATTTACCCTGTTCTTGTCAGTTATTCTCCGGCAAGCTACATGTTTTTCCTTTTATAAACCATACTATTCCTTCACTTCTAAAATGTGGCTGTGGTTTGGAAAATAGTGCTTGGTTTTTATCTTACACATCAAATTATACCAAATCGGTAGTTATCCCCTGGGAATCAACCATTTCAATCCAATTTGAATGGAAAAATATTCTAACAACAACTAGTTACCCTATTCCCTCAGCTATTCATCTCTTTGGAAAAACCGTCTTCCTCCAAGATTCTCTTGCAGTTATCGCCTTCTCGAAGACACCTCCTACTGCCAACCCATCCTCTGCACACATCCCGCTCTCACTTGCTTTTCACTGTTGTGAGCGCTGTTTTGTCCTGACACTGGTTATGCAAATCTTCTCACTAGATCGTGAAGTCCCTCAGAAACATGTCCTTTCTTTCTACCTCAGAAGGACTGCCATATTGTAAGGATGACAAATGAAAACGGATAATAATTATGTAATAATCACTCATACTTTTACATGAACCTTGTAAGCAGAGCAAAAATCATCTTCACCCTATGAAAGAATAAAGGCCAAGGAAGGGAAGATGGCTTGTCTGACCAGAAAACATGGAAAGATATTTTAACACTCTGAATTGAGGTGTACTAAGAATTGGGGCAATAACTAAGATACCTTCTTAGAGTCTTTTCCTATTTAAATGATAGTTTCTATTAAGCCAACTATCAAAATTTTGTATTTCTGGTGCAACAATCCTGTACTGATATGTGACATATTGAGGCAGGCATGGAGCCTTGAGGTTATGAATTGGTGCCTAGTACAACCTAGGAGGAAAGAAGGGTGCACTGTGCTCAGAGGCACCCTTCTTATTATTAATTCAGGTGCTGAAGGTTGTGACACTTGTCATCTGAAAGATAATTTTCCTCAGATTTAATAATCACAGTTAAGTCTCAGATTTGATTTTAATTTCAGACCTTGATGTCATGAAGTATTAATTATCTCCATTACCTACTGATAATATTCCTACAAACATGCACATGTTTGATTGGCAGGAATTTTTATTAATTTACAAGGATGAACTCAATTAGAAAAGCTCACTTATTGGCGCAATTCCACTAACACACCTGCAGGTTTGAGTGGAGTGGAATCGGAGCAAACTCACAGTTTCAAGAATAGCAGGTCAAGTTGCACAAGTGGGGTGGTCGCAGCTGGCCGGCTGGCAGAGATTGATTGACACAAAACCCATTGTCTGATCTACCTGATTTTGCTTTAAAATGAGTGAGAAAAACCTTTGGGACTAATTAAGATTCTTACAGCAACGTAATGAGAGAGCTTTTCCCTGTCTACCTGACTTTCTTTTCTTCCTCCATTTCCATGCTGAGGGTTTTTTGGGGGCTGGCACAGTCTCACCTCATCTAAAGAATGGAATTTGTTTCCATAGTGCTTTAATCATATTCTGAAAAAAAATCCTTAAAACTGAAACTTGATGAATATTAACATTTTCTGTTAAGTGAATTAGTTCCTTATAGCAACCTGCCATCCATCTATGAAAAAGAAAAACTACATCAATAAAATTTGCACTATCTTATGATAGCAAAGGAGCCTGGGGATTTGAGAAAGTCAACTCTGCTTATCCTCTGCCCTGATGTCACTTACAGAAGTAACATAATTTGATTTGGATGAATTTTTCTGATTAAATGATCACTTATAGAATTAGAAAAGGTGGTGTAGCTTGATCTGTATTCTCCAACACAGCATTTAGTAGGGTTAATTTCCCGGACCTCTCGGTGAAATGTATGTAGTATATGACTTAGAAAGAATAGTGCACTCCAATTGCACATCAATGGAGAAAAGTTATGCCTGGACTTGGACAATAGCAAGGCAGAATAGTGAAATAAAGAATGCTGATATTGCCTTTTACTTACCTAGCTCTTCCCAAGGAATAGTGTCCTTATTGCATGTCCACGGAGTCAACCACTGAAACCTTCCCTAGTACTTGGGGAAAAAATATAACAGTTTGTTATCTACAGGGAAAACTTGACTTTGAAGGATGAATTAGGTCCAGCTGGAGAAAAATATTTTCCTTGAGAACCCTATATCAATTTAGAAGATTGAATGATTGTGAATTTTTGGCAAAGGCAAGCAATGCATTATTACTATAAATATTTGCCTTACAACCACTTCACCATCTGCTGTGACAAAAGGAATCAAACCTTTTTTTTATACAATGGTAAATGTATAGGCTTTACAAAAATAAAGCATACTGTTAAAGTCTCTTTCAAGCCTATCTGTCTATCTATCTATCTATCTATCTATCTATCTATCTATCTATCTATCATCTATCTTTTTATTCATTTAACTTTTTGGTACTGGTAATTAATCTCAGAGCTTTGCACATGCGAGACAGGGCTTATGCCACTGAGATATCTGCCTAGTCCTTCAACAATCTTTAAAGGTATGGAAATTGGGAGAGTTGCAGGAAACAAGACTTCTGTACACAGTCATGCTTTCTGGCCCCTCTTTTGATCTGCCATTTTTTGTCACGGTTAGAATCTCTCTCAGGCCTACCACACACTGCTTGCCATGATTTAGATGCCTGTGCCTTTTCCCACATTCATGTTGAAAGTTACCCCCAGTGGAACAGTGTAGATTAGTGGCTTTGTGAGTCCATTAAATCATGAGGTCCAGGCCTTCATATAGGATTGTTGGCCTGTTTGTAGGAGCTGCAGTGGACTGAGCCTGTCTTGGACTGCCAATCACCTATTGCATGAAAATAATGCATCTAATGTGAGAACAATGTTGAGAAATTCCCAGAGAAAGCTGAGAAAGTGGAAATCCTTTCTCCAGATTTGCCATGAAGAGAGTTCACTTTAGGATACTTTGGGTATCTCCAGAAAGAATCAGAGCTAAAATGAAGGGATTCTTCTTATGTTCAGAGCATAGAAGAGAAGGAAAGCAGGGTATCATAGAACATGGCTCTTCTTTCTATTCTCCTGACCCACAGGTGTAGTGATAGACAAGGGCACTCTGGCTACCAATGAGCTTCTCTAGAAGTCACTTCTATGGAAATTTAATGAGTAAGAAGCCAGTATATAATATTATCCTGTGATTATATAAAATGCTTATCAAGCTAAAGCTTAATGAGTTATCATTTCAGGAATGTTCAGTGTCTTTAACGGATCAATTTTTGTACAATAGCCCAAGACAATAAATAAAAACCAATAGCCACTGATTACTTATAATCTGTTCACCAGCAGATTTATAGCTATCCCAATGGACCAATAATTTAGATGTTATTCCTACAACATCTAGAAATGTCTTTGTCTTTTGTTTGTATTAATATAAAATATCTACAATATTGTTATTCATTTCTTTTTTTATCCTTCATAATATAGATTGAGACAATGTCAAATACTTAAAATTACATAAAATACAGCTTTGTTTTTGCTCTTTGGAAGGTGACGATAGCCCTGAAAGAACAAACTGTATTGATAAAAGAATAATTCTGTGGATAATTATAGTCCTGCTTCATGGATACATATCACCCATATAACTGGCAAACATAGAAACATGTTTGAACTGTATTTAAAATGATATATTTCACGAGCTGCATTGGCTTGTATTAAGTTCATCAAATTTATGCCTTTCTGGGTTCTGCCTACCACTTTTCCTCTGAGTTTGATCATCTTAGCTAACTCACAGCTCTTATCCACTACCATAACTTTCATATATGCTTTCCTATTTGGAATAGTTAATCAGTGCTTGAATAATAAATTTCACTTTCAGGTTGTGAGTGTATCTATTGCCTCTCAGTTGCATATTGACTGTGTCCTATCCTTAGTCCCTGTATGACACTCTGTATCTAACAGAAATGAATGTGGGGCAACTATAAGCCTTACCATAGTCATGTTGACAAATAAGTAAGTGGCATAATTTTAACAATATGTGATACTTAATATAAAATACAAAAAGTATTATTAACATGTGGTCATATAAAATAATCAACATGATATTTTACATTCCATGTTTGTCAGAAGTCCTAGAAATCCAGTGCACATTTTACATGTACAGTACAACTCAAGCTGAGGAAAACACATTTCCAGTAATCAGTTGTGTTCTGACATAACAGGCCACAGAACCATAGGACAATGTTTTTCAGAGCTGTTCTTTGGACTAGAGGGATTGGGATTATCTAGAAGAATTTCAGCATTAAAAACTATTAGTCTCCATCCATGATAAAGTGATTCTGGAGTTGACCCAGCAATCTGTGTTTTTGCAGATCTTTCTGTGTATTTTGATTGCGTTGGAGAATTTGAAAAACACTACTCTAGAGATTCTGGAAATTTCAGCAAAGGAACTTACAGAGGATTTTCCACAGAAGAATAATCTTCATACCATAAAGCATCACTAAGAACTTTTACAAAAACAAATGCATAACACAGATATTTTGTAATTTAGAGAGAAACAAATGGAATTAATAATAAAGTTTCTTTTTCATTTTTAATGTTCATCCACTCATAAAATTTTAGCACTCACAAGTACAATGATTTTCAACAAGAAGCAAATCCAGCTCAAGTACAAGAAACATGTTGTGCATTTGTACAAAGTAAATAACAGGCTGGGCAAGACCAGCATGCCAAAGAACAACACACAGCTGTCTTTTGGATTTTGTCCTTCAGACAGAATAAGATACTGTTTCTTCTCCAGTCAGTGGTTTTTTGCTCTCTGCCTGACACCAACTCCCTAGAGAGGCAAATTCTCTCCTGGGAAATGCAAATTGTTTTTGCTTTCTTTGGGATAATTGCTTATTTTGAATAATATATGCTGTGCATTAATAATGAGTACAGAAAGAGTGTGCAAACATGCCTTCATTTCCTACATAAGCACCAGGAGAGCATTGCTTGGGTACACATGCCTACCTCCTGAACACAAGTTGTGTTAGTCTAAGTTCTATCACATTATTATTGCCACCACAGTTTATCTACAGGGCTTGGGAAGAGCTGGCTGCAACCTACTGCCTTGTTTACCAAGTGGAATCAGCAGATAATTTCACGGTGGTATAGACAGCATGAAAATCCAGCTCAAGTTTCAGAAATCCTGCATTAAATTTGGCCAATTTATAAGCAGACTGACCTCTCAGCCCTGTCCGGAAAGCTACAAAATCACCCCAGAAGAGGAAGACAGAACTTATGGAATGCAAAGAAGTACACACCTAATCTCACTACCTCCTAGTCTCATGGAAGGACAAAGAGCCTCCTGTGATTGAGTCCAGATGAATAGGGAGAAGCATGCTAATCACAACCCCTCATTTTTAAGTGGATGAGAAATAAGTCATAGCATAAGCAAACCCATCAAGAGGCAGGTTCACTAAGATTGTATTGGTAAATTTGCAACGCACCAGGTGTCCTTTGCCAGGAGTTTAAGTTTCTCCTTTTCTAAATTTATTTGTCTTTGTTATTCTTTATCAGTAGACACATAGTTGAGGAAATATCTCAGATTGAGAGACTGGTCCTAAATTGGGTGAAGGGAAAAGAAATGGAAGTTAAGAGGAGAGAAATAGAATGAGAAATCGTGTGAGGGAAGGACCCCACGTATACCTGGCCTACCAAAGGGTAGGCCACAGAACTCGGTGCATTTGGGATCATTACATTTTGTGTTTTTCAGTGTACAGAGTGTTTCTTGAACTATTAAAAAGAGTATTTTTGGTGAGCACTTTTAAAAGTAAATATAACACATGTACAAATGTGATTACACACCCTCAAAGCAAATATGACATGATGTCTTGAATCAATACTAGTTTCCTAAACAATTTTTTAGCTTTGTTCCCTTGGACACTGTAGAATTTTTACAAATATTATTATAGAATTTGTTGAGAGAATCTGGAAAAGTGACCACACAGGGATTCTGATCTCCAGAGACTGTGTTCCTTCACTATAGTTGAGCACAGCTATTAAACTCTGCAATCTAATGGGCGCAATGACTAAGATACATGAATATGAGAAAAGACTTGATTAGCAAAGACAATAGGGGCCAGTGAGAAAGCTCAGCAGACTAAGAGCCTGTTTTGGCAAGCACAGGACCAGGGTTAGAACTCTGGTCCCCCCTGGTCCCACATGCCTCACCGGTCCCTCCCCTTGGGGCAAGCTGAGCCAGTGAGAGTCTGGGCATGGAGGCCCACACCTATAAATTCAGCACTGGGGAGGCTGAAAATAGGAGGATCACTATGAGTCTGAGCTGCATAATGAGACCCTATACCAAATTCAGGGAGAGAGAGAGAGAGAGAGAGAGAGAGAGAGAGAGAGAGAGAGAGAGAGAGAGAGAGAAGCATTGAGGATTCTGTGGGTTTGACCAAAGTTAAATGTGTATGGGGACTTCGGAGTGAAAAGTTTGATGCTTTGTTCTTCTCTGGGCACAATCTCACATAAGTGAGGCTATAGAACTCCAATTAAGCCGGGCGTGGTGGCTCATGCCTGTAATCCCAGCACTCGGGAGGCTGAGGCAGGAGGATCAGTGTGAGTTCGAGACCAGCCTGGGCTACAAAAGTGAGCTCAAGGCCAG